>MU717224.1:0-52082 GCA_026770625.1 Nicotiana glauca | reverse complement strand
TTCGGGGTTTTAAACCCTCAGAATATCATTTACAAGTATTACTCACCTCTAGCCGGCCGATAATCTAACTCGCCAAGACTTTCCCTCTCAAATCTACCTCCTCGCGTATAGAATCTGATCAAAACCATAAGGGATACGTCACAATATGCCAATAAACCACAACCCAATCGAAAAGACTCGAAAAACAACAAAAACCACGAAGTTGGCAAAAATCGAGCCCAGGGCCCACTTCTCGAAAAATTACAAAATTTACATTTCCGGAATCTTCGTCTCACCACGAGTCCGTACATATAAAATACACAAGAATCAGAGTCCATTTGACCCCTCAAATCGTCAATTTAGACTCTCTTAGGCTTTAAGCCCTAACCACCATTTTTTACCCTTAAATTCCTTGAATTTCCAGTATTTAATCCCTGTTTTTATACCATAACAACATTATTTGAGGCTACAAGTTCATACCTGATGGAATCCCTTCGAAATCTCTCAAATATCGCCCAAAATCGCCTCTCCCGAAGTCCCAAAATATTTTTCTAACTTCTGAAATTCGAAGTTCACTGTTTTATTAAACACCCAGTATTTTTGCTTCTGCGGTGCAATTGTCGCTTACGCGACTTGCGCTTCTGCGGAAATTGTCCGCTTTTTCGGTTTCCTTCAAGTTGACCAAAACCGCTTCTGTGGTTAATAGTCCGCTTCTGCGGACTCACATTCGCGGAAAATGTTCCGCTTCTGCGGAACCTCCCAAGCTATCGCCCTTTCGCTTCTGCGACCGCTTACCCGCTTCTGCGGGCTCGCTTAAGCGGATAAAATTCCACTTCTGCGGAACTTGCTGGGCTCTCATTATTTCGCACCTGCGATAATTTTTCCTTTTCCGCGAAGCCGCATCTGCGTTCTCCCTTCCGCAGATGCGGAAATACCTGCTGCAACCAAAACCAGCAAACTTTCAAACTTCAAATTCTCTCGTTCAACCACCCGAATTCACCCCGAGGCCCCCGGGACCTCAACCAAAAATACCAATACATCTTATAATATTATTCAAACTTGTTTCAATCATCAAAACACTATCGTTAACACAAAAATCACCAAATCACGACGGATTCAAGCCTAAGATTAACTAAAACTTCCGAAACTCACATTCGATCAAAAACCCGACCAAATGACGTCCGATTGACTTGAAAATTTGCAAGAATATCCAAAATCACAAAACGAAGCTACTGCAACTCTCGGAATTCCATTATGACCCTCGGATCAAAATCTCACCTACCAACCGAAATTCGCCAAATTTCCAACTTCGCCAATTCAAGCATATTTCTACACTGGGCCTCCAAATTCAATTCCGATCACACTCCTAAGTCACAAATCATCCCCCAAAACTAACCGAACCACCGGAATTCACATCCGAGACCTCCAACAACATAGTCAACTTCCGGTTGACTTTTCTACAACAACCTTCCTTCTAAGAGGCTAATTGCCTCATTTCATCCAAAAACTAACCCAACTCTATCCGATCAACTCTAATACCGATATTGAAGCATGAAGAAACACAATAAGGGGGAAATGGGGTGGTAACTCACGTGACGACGGGCCAGGTCGTCACATATCGGGTTGGTCAGATCGAATCCGGAGTGATTTTGGGTAAGGTTTGAGACACTTAGTCTCTTTTAAGAAGGCTTAAGTTGGTAAAAGTCAACCGGATGTTGACTTATGTGTTAGAGGGATCGGATGTGAGTTTTGATGGTTCATTAGCTTGAAGAGGTGATTTATGACTTAGGAGTGTGATCGGAATGAGTTTTGGAGGTTTGGAGTAGAATTAGGCTTGAATTGGCGAAGTTGATATTTGTCAAGACCTGGATTTCCTACCATCGGGAGTCGTGATGGCGCCTACTGACGAGAGCTAGTCAAGCCAACCCCTAACTACCTTTAGCATTAACCAATTTACCTCTTTTAACAATTATCAGTAATATCATGAAAACAACGGAATAAAGTAAATAAGCAAAGGTCTTAAATTAAAGAATCTGAATAACAGTGCGGAAAATCAACATAAACCTCTACCCAAGAACTGGTGTCACGTACTCACGAACAACTAAGAGTGCTAAATACAACCGTTTGAAATAAAATATAACGATTTGTCTCAAAATACATGAGATAACAGACTGAAATAAAAGAAAGAAGAGATGTCGGGCCTGCGGACGCCTGCAAGGCTACCTCGGTGTCTCGCTTGACTGAAGGCTAACTCCTGCTACTGCAGCTGCTGTCCAACACCTGGATCTGTGCAAAAGAGTATAAAGTGTAGTATCAGCACAACCGACCCCATTTGCTGGTACGTGTCTGGCCTAACCCCGACGAGGTAGTGACGAGGCTAGCACCAGACTCTAGACAGACCTGTGCAGTTATATAATATATTGCAGAAAAATAAACAAGTAATGAGCAGTTATAAGGGAGGGGGTACATGCCTCGGGGAAAACAGTTCAACTAAGCAGAAACTGAATTAAATATGAAGGAACAGTACACTGTCTAAAACAATATGATAGAATTGTTGTTATGGCGCGCAACCCGATCCGTACGTTTAACTATAACTGTTGCGGCGTGCAACCTGATCCAATAAATACAACATATACTTGTTGTGGCATGCAACCCGATCCATTCTAATTTATGTTGTGGCGTGCAATCCGATTCAATACAATATACATTACGGCGCACAACCCGTTCCACATATACACAACTTACAGTAATCATAACCACAAATCTCGATAGGGGATTTATTCATCAAATACTCTGTCCTGGCAAGGGAACTCAACAATACAAGTATACTCATCCCGGCAAGGGAGAACCAGCTATAACCAATCTCAATTCGAATTTCTATCACTTCTATTGTCACAATTTCTAATTCATAATTAACCTCCACGAAAATAAGATACGCCTTTGCTCAATATCACAAGTCTACTCACTATCTCATCTATAGTATCATTCAAGAACACAACAAATGTCAATTTGAGACTCACGGTCATGCTCGACACCAACGTATAGATACTCGTCACCATGCCTATACGTCGTAATCCACAAGAAACACATAGCAGATATGACTCAACTCCTAATCCCTCAAGCTAAGGCTAAACCGAACACTTACCTCGATGCTTTGAATTCAACTCAAGTGTCAATTATAGATTTACCCCTTGATTCTACCACCAATCCGCTCGAATCTAGTCACAAGTTACTTAATTACATCAATAAACGCTAAATGAATCAATTTGAATGCATAAAAAAATAATTTTCCAAAGTTTTGCCCAAAAAAAACATAAGTTCTACCCAAAACCCCCAATTCTCCCATGGAAATATTTGATTTTAAGTTGAAAACATGTTAAGTGATGTTAAGGATTGAAAGGAATGAGTAAAAACTAACTTACAATTGATTTGGAAGAAAACTTGTTTCTTGAAAAATCGCCCCAAGAAGTTTGTGTGTTGAAAGAATATTGAAAATGGTTCAAAATTCGGCTAAGTGTAAAATATGCAGGTTGCAGTTATGGAATTTGCGTTGCGAACCCCGACCAGATGTGGGAATTGCGAAGGCAAGTTTGCATTTGCGAACACTGGGCAAAGGGAGGGACTTCGCATTTGCAACATGCTCAACTTCACATTTGCCGACCAAATGGTTACATTTGCAACCCAGCTGCAGGACTCCCCCTTCTCGCATTTGCGATGGCAGGATCGTATTTGCGAGCTCATATTTGCGAGACCTATTTTGCAAATGCGAAAATTGCAGAGCTGATGATACCAGATTTTCTCAAAGGTTAAAAATGCATCCGTGGACTATCCAAAACCCACCCGAGCCATCGGGGCTCCAAACCAACTATGCACACAAACGATGAATCAATCCTCAAAATCAAGAGTTTTTTCTTCAAACTACATTAATTTAGAAATTTAAGCCTGAAACACGTCAAACGACGTCCAATTTCAACCAAACTTTACAGAAACATCTTAAATCATATATAAGACCTGTACAGTGCACTAGAACCAAAATACGGGCCCGATACCAACACGTTCTAATACATTTTCATTTCAAATTTCCTTAAATAATTTTACAAAAAAATTCATTTCTCGGCTTTGGGACCTCGGAATTTGATTCCGGGCATATGCCCAAGTCTCATATTTTCCTACGGACCCTCTGGGACCGTCAAATCACGGGTCCGAGTCCATTTATCCAAAATATTTACCGAAGTCAAATTTATTCATTTTAACTCCAAAATTTAGCATCTTTCACAGAATTTCTCATTTAAACTTTCCGGCTATGTGCCTGGACTGCGCACACAAATCGAGGCAACTCTAAATGAGATCTTCAAGGCCTCGAAAGCACAGAATCTATTTAAAACAGGTGATGACCCCTTTGGATCGTCACATTCTCCACCTCTAATAAAACCATTCATCCTCGAACAGACAGAAGAAAGAAGTAACTGAGTCGGGGAAAAGATGAGGATAATGGATTCGCATATCGGACTCGGACTCCCAGGTCGATGCCTCAGGAGGCTGACCTCTCCACTGAACACAACTAGAAGGATAACTCTTGGATCTCAACTGACGAACCTGCCGATCTAGAATAGCTACCGACTCCTCCTCATAAGACAAGTCCATGTCCAACTGGACAGTGCTGAAATCTAACACGTGGACTGGATCACCGTGATACCTCCGAAGCATGGACACATGAAACACTGGATGTACGGCTAATAAGCTCGGCGGCAAAGCAAGTCTATAAGCCACCTCTCCCACACGATCAAGAATCTCAAACGGACCAATGAACCTAGGTTTAAGCTTGCTCTTCTTCCCAAATCTCATCACGCCTTTCATAGGCGACACTCGGAGCAATACCTGCTCACCAACCATAAAAGCCACATCTCAAACCTTGCGGTCTGCATAGCTCTTTTGCCTGGACTGAGCTGAACGAAGCATATCCTGAATGATCTTGACCTTGTCCAAGGCCTCCTAAACAAAATCCGTACCAAATAACTGAGCCTCTGCCGGCTCAAACCATCCAATCGGAGACCGACACTGCCTACCATATAAAGCCTTATAAGGATCAATCTGGATGCTCGACTGGTAGCTGTTATTGTAGGCAAACTCCGCTAAAGGTAAGAACTGATCCCACGAACCTCCAAAGTCAATAACACAAGCTCGGAGCATATTCTCTAAAATCTGAATAGTGCGCTCAGACTGACTGTCCGTCTGGGGATGAAATGTTGTGCTCAACTAAACCCGTGTGCCCAACTCTCGCTGAACTGCTCTCCAGAAGTGCAAGGTAAACTGCGTACCTCAGTCTGCAATGATAGATACGGGCACACCATGAAGGCGAACAATCTCCTGAATGTAGATCTCAGCAAACCTCTTAGAAGAATAGGAGACTGCCACAGAAATAAAATGCACTAACTTGGTCAGCCTATCAACAATGACACATATCGCATCGAACTTCTTCCGAGTCAGCGGAAGTCCAGTACTAAATTCTATAGTAATCCGCTCCCACTTCCACTCGGGAAGCTCAATCCGCTGAAATACACCACCAGGCCTTTGATGCTCGTACTTAACCTACTGACAATTCAAATAACGAGCCACATATGCTACGATATCCTTCTTCATTCTACGCCACCAGTAATGCTGCCGCAAAATCCTGATACATCTTCGCGGAGCCTGGATAAACAGAGTACCGGGAACTATGGGCCTCCTCTAAAATCAACTCTCGGAGCCCATCCATATTAGGCACACATACTCGACCCTGCAATATCAAAACTCCATCATCATCTAAGGTAACATACCTGGAACCTCCGCGCTGCACCGTGTATCTAAGGACATAAAAATCATCATACTGTCGATCACTGATACGCTCCAATAGTGAAGAACGAGCGACCGTGAAAGCTAACACACGACTGGGCTCAAAAACATTCAGTCTAACGAACTAATTGGCTAATGCCTGAACATCCAAAGCAAGCGGCCTCTCACCGACCAGAATATAAGCAAGACTGCTCACACTGGTTGACTTCCTACTCAATGCATCAGCCACCACATTGGCCTTCCCCTGGTGATATAGAATGGTGATGTCATAATCCTTCAACAACTCCAACCGCCTCCTCTGCCTCAAATTCAACTCCTTTTTCTTAAACAAATACTGAAGACTCTTGTGATCCGTGAACACCTCACATGCCATACCATACAGATAATTCCTCCAAATCTTCAATGCGTGAACTATGGCTGCCAACTCCAAATCATGAACCGGATAGTTCTTCTCATGAATCTTCAACTGCCTCGAAGCATAAGCAATGACCTTGCCATCCTGCGTCAACACTGCTCCAAGCCCAACATGGGAAGCATCACAATAGACTGTATAAGGCCCTGAACCCGTAGGCAAAACCAACACCGGTGTCGTAGTCAGAGCTGTCTTGAGCCTCTGAAAGCTCACCTCACACTCGTCCGACCATCTGAAATGGGCACCCTTCTAGGTCAATCTGGTCATCTGGGCTACAATAGATGAAAATCCCTCCACGAACCGTCTATAGTAGCCTGCCAACCCCAAGAAACTTCGAATCTTTGTAGCTGATGCTGGTCTAGGCCAGCTCTTGAATGCCTCAATCTTCTTTGGGTCCACCTGAATACCCTTTCCTGATACAACATGACCCAGAAATGCAACTGAACCCAACCAGAATTCACACTACGAGAACTTAGCATATAACTGACTATCCCTCAGAGTTTGAAGAACCACTCTAAGGTGGTGCTCATGCTCCTCCTGGCTGCGGGAATATATAAATATATAATCAATGAAAACTATCATGAATGAATCCAAATAAGGCCTGAACACTCGGTTCATCAAGTCCATGAAAGCTACTGGGGCATTTGTCAACCCCAATGACATAACAAAGAACTCATAATGCCCATACCGAGTGCAGAAAGCTATCTTAGGGACATCAGATGCCCTAATCCTCAACTGATGGTAGCCAGATAGCAAGTCAATCTTGGAAAATACCCTGGCACCCTGAAGCTGGTCAAACAAATCATCAATCCTCGGCAGTGGATACTTATTCTTGATTGTTACCTTGTTCAATTGCCGGTAATCAATACACATTCTCATTGACCCATCCTTCTTCTTGACAAATAATACCGGCGCACCCCAAGGTGAGACACTGGGTCTAATGAAACCTTTCTCAAGCAAATCCTGCAACTGTTCATTTAGCTTCTTCAATTGCGGAGGGGCCATACAATATGGCGGGATAGAAATGGGCTGAGTACCCTGAACCAGATCACTACAGAAATCAATATCCCTGTCGGATGACATACCCGACAGGTCTAGAGGAAAAATATCAGGGAACTCACAAACAACGGGCACATAATAGATAGAGGGAACCTCAGCACTCGAATCTAGAACATAAGCTAAATAAGCCAAACACCCCTTCTCGACCATATGCCGAGCCTTCACATACAATATAACACTGCAGGTAGAATGACCAGGAGTCCTCCTCCACTCTAAACGAGGCATACCCGGTAAAGCTAAGGTCACAGTCTTGGCATGGCAGTCCAAGATAGCGTGATAGGGTGATAACCAGTCCATACCCAATATAATATCAAAGTCGACCACATCTAAAAGCAATAGATCTACACGAGTCTCCAGACCCCCAATCACCACAACACAAAAGTGATGGACTCGATCGACCACGATAGAATCACCCACCGGCGTAGACACATAAATAGGAATACCAAATGCATTACTAGGAATGATCAAATACGGGGCAAAATAGGATGACACATACAAATACGTAGACCCCGGATCAAACAACACTAAAGCATCTCTATCACAAACCAGAACCGTACCTCTAATAACCGCATTGAAGCCTCTAATAACCGCATTGAAGCCTCTAATTCGGGCCTGGCCTGAAGAGCATAACATCGGGGCTGGGCCCTACCACTCCGATCTACCTCTCTGGGACGACCTGCTGCTGGCTGGCCTCCACCTCTGGCGGTCTGAGCTCCACCTCTATGACCTCTACGTCCACCTCTAGTACCTCTACCCCGCCTATAGCTGGTTGGGTAGCATGTGGACCATCTGGTGCCTGAATCATAGAACGGGGACCCTGCTGTTGCGACTGAGTACCCCTCAACCTCGGACAAGCCCTCCTGATGTAACCATACTCACCACACTCATAACATCCACCCGAATGTTGTGGCTGAGGAAACTGAGGCTGACCCCTGGCGACCTGAATGACCACCCCGGAAGCTCTGGAGCGTCGGTGCACTGATAGGAGCTAATGGTGCACTGTAGGACTGCTGGTCAGAATGCTGCCCATGAAAACCATGATCACCTGATGCACCATGGGAAATCTGGAGCGCTGACTGGAAGGGCCTAGGGGGATGACCCCTATCATACGAATCTCTGCCTACAGATAAGGCACCACTGAATTGGCCTGACTGACGGGGTCACTTATCTGCCCTATGACTACCCCCGTGTGACAATAACTTCTCAATCCTCCGGGCCACATTAGCCACCTCCTAAAAGGATATCTCTCTCCCAGCCTCTCTAGCCATCTGAAGACGAATAAGCTGAATGAGTCCATCAATAAACCATCTCCATCTCTCCCTCTCAGTTGGAATTATAACAAGAGCATGGCATGCAATATCAATAAACCTGGTCTCGTACTGGGTGACTGCCATGAATCCCTGATGGAGACGCTTAAACTACCTCCGATAGGCCTCTTGCTGTGTAATAGGGAGAAACTTCTCCAAAAATACATGCGTGAACTACTCCCAGGTCAAGTTTGGATATCCTGCTGGTCTTGCTAAATAATAATCCCTCTACAAAGTCTTGGCAAATCCAGACAACCAGAATGTAGCGAAATCAACCCCATCAGTCTCAACAATACCCATGTTCTGAAAAACCTCATACCAGCTATTGAAATTATCCTCAGGATCCTCGGTAGATGCACCGTTGAAGTTTAATGAAAAGCTTGGTGAACCTATCCAATCTCCATAAAGCATCGGCAGACATAGCTACCCCATCACCGACCTGGGCTACCACACCCGGCTGAGCTGCTCCAACTGGCTGAACTGCTGGAGTCTAAATCTGAGGAGCTACCTACTTTAGAGTACGAGTAGCAGGAGTCAGGACCCCTCATCCAGCCTGAGAGACGGCTGGTGCTATTGGAAGCAAACCTGCTTGAGTGACACTCTCCATAAGACCCACCAATCGGATCAGAGCGTCCTGAAAAACTGGGATAGCAATAAACCCCTATGGGACCTGAGCTGGGCCCACCAAAACTACTGGGGCTGGGGCCGAAACCTCCTCGTCTAAGTTGACATGAGACTCCGCCACTAGTGCTGCTACTCAGGGCTGAGCTCTGCCCCTACCTCGGCCTCTAGCACGGCCTCGACCTCGGCCTCTAGCACGGCCTCGACCTCGTCCTCTAGCACGGCCTCGACCTCGTCCTCCGCCCCTAGCGGGGACTACCTACGACTCGGACTGCTGATCAGAAGATGAGGAAGCACGTGTTCTCGCAATCTCTGGAAAAATAGTGTAGAAATTCAATTAGCATTGAGAAACCAAGCCGCACGACACGAAAGAACAAATGTGAAACTTTTCCAAACTCTGTAGCCTCTGGGAGATAAATACAGATGTCTCCGTACCGATCCCTCAGAATCTACTAAGCTTGTCCGTGATTTATGAGACCTATGAAACTTAGAGCTCTGATACCAACTTGCCACGACCCGAATTTCCCACCCTCGAAAGTCGTAATGGCGCCTACTGATGAGAGCTAGGCAAGCCAACCCTTAACAACTTTAGCACTAACCAATTTACTTCTTTTAACAATTATCAGTAATATCATGAAAACAACGGAATAAAGTAAATAAGCGGAAGTCTTAAATTAAAGAATCTGAACAACAATGCAAAAAATCAACATAAGCCTCTACCTAGGAATTGGTGTCACCTACTCACGGACTACTAACAATGCTAAATACAACCGTTTGAAAGAAAATATAACTGTTTGTCTCAAAATACATGAGATAACAGACTAAAATAAAAGATAGAAGAGATGCGGGGCATGTAGACGCCTGCAAGGCTACCTCAGTGTCTTTTTGGATTGAAGGCTAACTCCCGCGCTACTGCAGCTTCTGTCCAACACCTGGATCTGTGGAAAAGAGCACAGAGTGTAGTATTAACACAATCGACCCCATATGCTGGTAAGTTTATGACCTAACCCCGGCGAGGTTGTGGCGAGGCTAGCACCAGACTCCAGATAGACCTGTGCAGTTATATAATATATTGCAGAAAAATAAACAAGCAATAAGCAGTTATAAGGGAGGGGGTACATGCCTCGAGGAAAACAGTTCAACTTAGCAGAAACTAAATTAAATATGAAGGAACAGTACAATGTCTAAAACAATATGATATCACTGCTGTTGCGGCGCACAACCCGATCCGTACGTTTAACTATAACTATTGCGGCGTGAAACCCGATCTATACGTTTAACTATAACTGTTGCGGCGTGCAACCTAATCCAATAAATATAACATATACATGTTGAGGCGTGCAACCCGATCCATTCTAATTTATGTTGCAGTGTGCAACCCGATCCAATACAATATATGTTGTGGCGCCCAACCCGTTCCACATATACACAACTTACAGTAATCATAACCACAAATCTCGACAGGGGATTTATTCATCAAATACTCTATCCTGGCAAGGGAACTCAACAGTATAAGTATACTCATCCCGGCAAGGGAGAACCAGTTATAACCAATCTCAATTCGAATTTCTATCACTTCTATTGTCACGATTTCTAATTCATAATTAACCTCCACGAAAATAAGCTAAGCCTTTGCTCAATACTCATTATCTCATCTATAGTATCATTCAAGAACACAACAAATGTCAATTTGAGACTCACGGTCATGCTCGACACCAACGTATAGATACTCGTCACCATGCCTATATGTCGTACTACACAAGAAACACATAGCAGATATGACTCAACTCCTAATCCCTCAAGATAAGGTCAAACCGAACACTTACCTCGATGCTTTGAATTCAACTCAAGTCTAAATTATAGCTTTACCCCTTGATTCCACCACCAATCCGCTCAAATCTAGTCACAAGCTACTTAATTACATCAATAAACAATAAATGAATCAATTTGAATGCATAAAAATGAATTTCCCAAAGTTTTGCCCAAAAATTCAAAAATCGACCCTGGGCCCACGTGGTCAAAACCCGAGGTTCAAACCAAAACCGGCTACCCATTCCCCCGCGAACCTAAATATATGATTTGTTTTGAAATTGGACCTCAAATTGAGGTTCAAATCCCCAATTTTTAGAAAAACCTAAGTTCTACCCAGAACCCTCAATTCTCCCATGGAAATCTTTGATTTTAAGTTGAAAACATGTTAAATAATGTTAATGATTGAAAGGAATGAATAAAAACTAACTTACAATTAATTTGTAAGAAAACGTATTCTTGAAAAATCGCCCCAAGAAGTTTGTGTGTTGAAAGAATGTTGAAAATTGTTTAAAATTCGGCTAAGTGTAAAATATGCAGGTTGTATATATGGGATTTGCGAACTGGGGTTTGCAATTGCGAACCCCGACCTGATGTGGGAATTGGGAAGGCAAGTTCGCATTTGCGAACACTGGGAAAAGGGAGGGACTTCGCATTTGCGATCCAAAATGTCGCATTTGCGATCCAAAATGTCGCATTTGCGACCCAGCTGCAGGACTCCCCCTTCTCGCATTTGCGATGGCAGGCTCGCATTTGCGAGACCAGTTTTGCAAATGCAAAAATTGCAAAGCAGATGATACCAGATTTTCTCAAAGGTTAAAAATGCATCCATGGCCTATCCAAAATCCACCCGAGCCCTCGGGGCTCCAAACCAACTATGCACACAACCTCAAAAATATCCTTCGGACTTATTCGCGTGATCAAGTTGCCAAAATAACATCATAAACAATGAATCAATCCTCAAAATCAAGAGTTTTTCTTCAAACTTCATTTAGTTTCATATTTAAAACTTTAAGCCCGAAACACGTAAAACGACGTCCGATTTCAACCAAACTTTACAGAAATATCTTAAATCATATATAAGACCTGTACTGGACATCATAACCAAAATACGGGCCCGATACCAACATGTTCTAATACATTTTCATTTCAAATTTCCTTAAACAATTTCAGAAAATAATTTTACAAAAAAAATTCATTTCTCGGCCTTGGGACCTCAGAATTTGATTCCGGGCATACGCCCAACTCCCATATTTTCCTACGGACCCTCCGGGATTGTCAAATCATGGGTCTGGGTCTGTTTACCCAAAATGTTGATCGAAGTCAAATTTATTCATTTTAACACCAAATTTAGCATATTTCATAGAATTTCACATTTAAGCTTTCCGGCTACATGCCTAGATTACGCACGCAAATTGAGGCAACTCTAAATGAGTCTTCTAGGCCTCGAAAGCACAAAATTAGTTTAAAATAGGAGCAGCGGAACACTCAATGCCCAAGCAGTTACACGTTGTTGATTTCAGACTCCTCCGGTAGAGCCAACAACCATTCAGTGTCACAATATTTTGGCGATTTTCGGTTGATGGGCAAGATTTGGATATAGGAGTTAGAATGGAATTCCAAGAGTTGCAATAGCTTCTATATTTCATTTTGGTTGTGTGTGCAAAATTTTAGGTTATTCGGACGTGGTTTGGTTGGGTTTTTGATCAAAAGCAAAATTCGGAAGATTTTAGAAACTTAGGCTTGAATCCGAGGTGTTTTGGTTGATTTGATGTTGTTTGAAGTGTTTTGATGAAATGAACTAGTTTGAATAAGGTACTGGGATATGTTTGTGCCTTTGGTTGAGGTCCCGGGGGCCTCGAGTGAGTTTCAGAGGGTTGAACAGATCATTTTGAGTTAAGGAAAATTGTGGAAAATGGTTTCAGCTGTTGCAGACATTTTGGTCTTCGCGTTCGCGAGAGGATCCTCGCATTCGCGAAGAGTAAGCTAAGGAAGGTGGGAGTTTAGCCTATGCGTTTGCGAGGCATGGGGCACGTTCGTGAAAGGTTGCGAGGTTGTGCATCGCATTCACGGGTGTGTAGACGTGATCGCATAGAAGAAAGCTTCAGTAGGATTTAACCCATCACGTTCGCGAAGGCTCATCTGGTAAGGCATCAAGTTCGCATGAGTTGTGTCGCTTTCGCGTAAGAGGATTTTTGGTCAATGTTATTTTTTTCTTTGCGAACATGAGGCTTTGACCATGTTCGCGAAGAAGGAAATTCAGGCATGGGCAGAATGTTTTTAACTCGTCTTGTTCGCGAATGTGGGTCTATTTTCACCCATAGCTGCTTGTTTTTGCAGATTTTTGAAAGAGATTGAAGAGGGATTCAAGGTGAAACGATTTGAGGTAAGATTTTTGGACTTAAAACTCGATTCTATTGCGAAATCTACTTAGAAAATCATGAAAACTAAGCTTAAAATGTAAGAACTAGGGCTTGAGAAATTGGAATTTTGATTTGGGGATTTTGGAGGACCATTTAGGGTCGGATTCGAGAACTTTTGGTATGTATGAAATCGATGGGAGACGAGGAATCTATTGAGGTGAAAATTTCTAAGTTTCAAGAAGTGGACAAGGAGCTCGGGTTTTGGTAATTTCGGGATTTGTGCCCTTTAATGATTGTTTTCGCTTGGCTTTGTTCCCTTAGCATATTTTGATGTCAATGTTCTAATTTTGGATAGATTTAACATGTGTGGAGGCCGATTTGAGGGGCAAAGGCATCGCGAGCTAGAGATTTAGCCGGTTCGAGGTGAGTAATGATTGTAAATAATGTTCTGAGCGTTTGAAACCCCGAATTGCACATCGTAGTGCTATATTGAGGTGAGGCACACGCTCGATGACGAGCGTGAGGTCGTGCACCATTGGGGATTATGACTTGGTCCATCCCGATTGATGACTTTACCACGTATTTGATTGAAAACTATTTGCTATCATCATTTATTGGGCTGAATGCCATATTGGGCTTCGTGCCAACTATTTAAACCCTTCGGGGCTCTTATTTGATATTTCCTCACTGTTTTGACTTACTATTTGAACTCAGTCATGTTAATTTCCACTGTTTTACTACTTAGCCATTTTTACTCAATTTTGAGACTCAAATGACATTTTAAAATAATATTTCGTCTGAGAAACACTGTTTTACTATTGCCCGAGGGGCTTATGATGATTTTTGACTGAGTAAGGCCGAGGGCCTACATTGTGAGGAAACACTGACACTAATTGGAGGCCAAGGTCCTGAGATATGTACGCCATGAGATGGGTTGTTATTGCGCTTGGGCCGTAAGTGGCCCCTCCAGGAGTCTGCACACCCCCAGTGAGCGCGGGTACCCATTGTGATGTGAGATTGAGCCCGATGGGCTGTTACTGTTATGAGATGTTGCCCGAGGGGCGGATATGGTGTTAATGTGCCCGAGGGGCAAACTTCTATTTGATTACTTTTCCTTAATTACCTGTTAATTACTTGTTTACTTGTTGTAAGGGGATTTTATCTGATTTTTCACTGTTTTACTGTTTCTTAAATGATTTTACTGCTTCATTATAGAATTTCATGTGCCTTACGTATTTTCTTACTTTCAGTCATTATTTATATTCATTACTCACTGAGTTGGAGTACTCACTTTACTCCCTGTACCCTGTGTGCAGATTCAGGCGCATCTGGTCCCGCTCCCAAGTGCTGATTCATTCCAGCTTCAGGCAGATCTTCGAGGAGTCTTTAGGTAGTTGTTGGCATTCACAACCTGGAGCAACTCTCTATCTATTTCTATTATGTTCTTAGTTTGGTATTTTAACTCTGTAGTTACCTTTGAGGATTTGGTATTGTTAGATGCTCGTGACTTGTGACACCCCGATTTGGGCTGTGTTGGGTTGTAATTCCGCTACTTAAAACTATTAAACCATGTTCTGAACTGCTTATATGTTGTCTAACTGCTTTAACAAATGAATTGGGTTTAATTGGCTGTCCTTGTTTTCACGAGAGGCGCCATCACGACTGAGTTTGGGGTTAGGGTCGTGACAATAATCAAATCTAATGATAAACTGGAAAGAACAGGTCACTATAAATATATCCTTTACCCTTACCAACATTAAGCCAAATATTACAAGACCAAAAAAGTCGTAAGAAGATTTTAGAAATCAATGTCGATCTTATATTAGTGGAGACTAACATGAAGGGCAAGCTTATGGAAAAATTGGAAAAACTCAAGAGTTGTGATGATAAAGATAGAAATCAGTGTTGATCTTATATTAGTTGAACTTTATGTGAATTTTTATTTTTTTAATTTTCTACTTTACAAGAAACAATAATTACTAATAAATTTATTTTCCTCGAGGATGAGCAATAGTTCAAGCATGTGGGAATTTGATGAATATAAAATATTTAATTCTTATACACTTTTAATTCCTATTTTAAATAATATACTTAAATTATATTTTGAATTTTGCATCTTTCTAACTATTTTTGCAAGAAAAAAAAAGGAAGAAGAAAAAAGATTATAAATAACAAAAGAAAAAGAGCCTGATGAAAGTCTCCTATGATAAGCACAAGAATTGAAATGGCAATATGGAAGCATATAATTAAAGTTTCGACGTGTTCTAGCCCACATCCTTAGACATATCCAAACTCCTCTCTTGGACGTGTCCAAGCTCATATCTTCAGATGTGTCCAAGCTCATATCCTCAGACGTGTCCATTGGACACGTTTAATCATTTAATGCCTGCAAGACTTTTCTATAAATAGAATGCAAATTTGGCATCACTTTTCTCTAAACTCTGGTGTCAACTTCTTTCTTTAACTATTTCATTTTCTTCTTGTAAGTTTTTCGATTTTCTAAGAGTATCGGTAATAATCTAAAATTTCTTATTGTTGTGAGATTTAAATACTCCATAATGGAGTAATCTCGTTTATTGACACGACCCAAACTCGAACCCGGTCGTGATGACACCTCTCGTGAAGACAAGGCCAGCCAGACCAATACAGAACACCTCTTTTAAGAAGAAAATTACCATTAAGTAATTCTAAAGCATGATTTAATAACAATAATTCGCGGAAGTATAGAAAATAACAGTATAAACCATCCTGACACAGCCCAAATCGGGGTGTCACAAATCACGAGCGTATAAGATAACAAATCTATCAAATGTAACTACAGAGTCTCAATACTGGAATGAAAGTAAAGATATAGGTAGAGAAGAGCTCCAGGCTGTGAATGCCAGCAGCTACCTAAAGTCTCCTCGAAGATCTGCCTGAGCCGGGACGAGTCAACGCTCGGGAGCAGGACCTGCTATGTCTGAATCTGCACACACAGTGTAGGGAGTAATGTGAGTACTCCAACCCAGTAAATAATAAATATAAATAATGGCTGAAAGCATGAAAACACGGAAAAGCACAAAGAAATTCAACACCAAGCAGTAAAATCACTTAAAGTAGTAAATTAGTAAAGAAATCAAGTAAATCCCTTTTAAACAAGTAAAATAGGTAAATTGATAGGTAAATAACAAGTAAAAATCCGCCCCTCGTGCACAGTATCAGTCACTCAGAACAGTATCAGCCCCTTGGGCTCACTCTCAGTACAGTATCAGCCCTTCGGGCTCACTCTCAGAACAATGGATACTCGCGCTCACTGTGGGTGTGCAGTCTCCGGAGGGGCCCCTTACGACCCAAGCGCTATATCAAGCCACCTCGTGGCATCATCTCTCGGCACTCGAGCTCACATCACTCAAGCCACCTCATGGCATATTGTGATGACCCGGCCCGTCGTCACATGAGTTACCGCCCCATTTTCCTCACTTTCTACGTCCTTATATTTCATTATAAGAGTCTTGGGTGAATGAGTCAAATTGGATTGGTTATGGAAAGAAATGAGACACGTAGTCTCTTTAAAGAAGGTTTATTTTGGAAACGTCAACCATATGTTGACTTATGAGTTAGAGGGCTCGGATGTGATCACAGAAATGTCAAACAGATGCGGATACTGATCACAGAAATGGTCCTGGCAAATAGTGGAAGATCCGCAGAAGCGGAGAGAAAACCGTAGAAGCGGTAACCGCAGGTGCGGTTCATTGATCGCAGATGCGAAAATGTCTAGATAGAAAAGGTTTTAAAGGGTTCATTTTGTTTCGTGAGCTAAGGTATATTTCCACCATTTTTTAGCAAACTTAAGAGCTTTTGCACAGAAATTGAAGGTGATTTCGACTAGGTGTGATTGGAGGTGAGTCCTATGACCTAAATACATGATTGAATGGTAGAATTAACATAGAAATTTATGAAAATTTATCAAAAGGGGGAAAAGCTAGGGCTTGGAATTTGATATTTTAAAGTGGGATTTGATGAGTCATTTGGGCTCGAATTTGGGAGTTTTTGGTATGTATAGACTCATGGTGAGATAAGGAATCCGATGGTGTTAAATTTTTTGATTTTCAAGAAGTGGGCTCGGGGCTCGGGTTTTGCAAATTTCATAAATTTTGATATTTTTTGAGTCTTTTCGATTGGGTTATGCTCCCTTAGCCTATTGTAATGTATTCGTTGTGGTTTTGATCATATTCGACGTGCGACGAGGTCGATTTGCAAGGCTAGGGTAGAGCGAGCTAGGATTTTGGCCGGCTTGAGGTGAGTAATGATAGTAAATGATATCCTAAGGGTTTGAAACCCCGAATTTGCACAACGTAGTGCTGTATTGAGGTGAAACACGCGCTTAATGGCGAGCGCGGGGTTGTTTGCTACTGGGGATTGTGACTTGGTCCATCCCATTTGATATTTTACCACGTATTTGACTGAGCTATTTAGTTTATCATCATGATTTGGGCTTATTGCCATATTTTGGGCTTAATGCCAACTATTTGAATCCTTCGGGGATTATTATCACTGTTTCCTCACTATTTTGATATATTACTTGCACTCAGTCCTAATGATTATACTGCTTTACAAACTCAGCCACTTTAATTGAATTTTGAGACTTTAATGATATTTTCACTGTTGTTTGGGCTGAGCACTATTATTTTATTGATGCCCGAAGGGCTTAAGATGTTTCCTGGACTGAGAAGGCTTTCGGGCCTTGAGTGTGATGTGAGGAGTCTCTCAGGCCTCGAGTGTGATGTGAGGAGGCTCTCAGGCCTCGAGTGTGATGTGAGAAGGCTCTCAGGCCTCGAGTGTGATGTGAGGAGGCTCTCAGGCCTTGAGTGTGATATTAGAAGACTTTCAGGCCTTGAGTGTGACGTGAGGAGGCTCTCAGGCCTCGAGTATGATGTGAGGAGGCTTTCAGGACTTATGTGTGATGTGAGAAGGCTTTCAGGCCTTATGTTGATATAGCGCTTGGGCCGTAAGGGGCCCCTCCGGAGTTTGCACACCCACAGTGAGCGTGGGTACCCATGTGATATGAGAGTGAGCCCGAGGGGCTGATATTATGTTAAGTGACTAATACTGAGCCCGAGGGACTGATATTATGCTGAGTGAATGATACTGAGCCCGAGGGGCTGATATTATGCTGAGTGACTGATACTCAGCTCGAGGGGCTGATACTGTTCTGAGCGATTGATACTGGGCCCGAGGGGCAGATTTCTACTCACTATTTACTTGTTGTTTTACCTGATTTACCTATTTTTAAAAGGAGATTTCATTTGATTCTGTATTGTTCTACTGTTTTACTATTTTTACTTCCTGATATAGAATTGCTTTGTGCAGTTATGTGTTTTCATGCCTTCGGTTATTATTTGTTATTATTACTCACTGGGTCGGAGTATTCACATTATTCCCTGCACCATGTATGCAGATACAGGCATAGCAGAGTCTGCACATGAGCACTGATTCTTTCCAGACTAGGCAACGAGTTGGAGTGATGAGGTAGCGGTTGACGTCCGCAGCCCCTTGTCTTCCCTATTTTTTGTCTTTTGAGTTCTTTCAGACTATTGTATCAGACATTTTATTTTGTAAACTCATTACAAACTCTGTAGTAGCTCATGACTTGTGACACCCCGATTTGGGCTGTGTCGGGATGGTTTCCCTTGTTATTATCGCTATTTCCGCATTATTTGCTATATTAAGCATGTGTTAGAATTGTTATTGTTAATTAATTGCTTTAAAAGAGGTGTTGGCATTGTTATGGCTGGCCTTTTCTTCACGAGAGGTGCTATCACTACCGGGTTTCGTGATAAGTTGGTATCAGAGCCTAGGTTACTAGGTCTTGCAAGTCATGAGCTAGTTTAGTAGAGTCTCGCGGATCAGTACGAAGACTTCTGTACTTATTATCAAGAGGCTGCAGAACCTTTAAGAAAACTTCACATTCTTGAAATTCTTGTCGTGCGAACTTATTGATCCGAGTACTAAATTTCTCTTTATTCTATTCTCTCACAGATAGTGAGGACATGAGCTATCGGACTTGACGGATGACCACCAGTACAACCCACTGAGGCCACCAGAGGTCGTGGATACGATCGTGGTCGTGGCAGAGATGGAGCAGTAGGGGCAGCACCTGTGGATCCTCCAGATGCCTCGGCTCAGGACCAGGCTCCAGCAGCACCAGTTCAGGCTCCAGCAACACCCATTGTGATTCCGGGTCTTTAGGAGACTTTGGCTCAGATTTTGACAGTTTGCACTGGCCTGGCTCAGGCAGTTTCAGCCACCACAGCAGCAGCTACTTTGCATGCTAGGGGAGGCAATCAGAACCCCGCTGCTCGCACACCTGAGCATGTAGTGCAGGGATTACAGACTCCAGAGGCACCTCCAGCTCAGCCAGTTGCACCATTGCAGGAGTTAAGTTCCATCTATGCCTGAGGATGAGCAGCGTCGCCTCGAGAGGTTTGGTAGACTCCAGCCTCCGACATTCAGTAGCGCTGAGGGCGAGGATGCCCATGGTTTTCTTGATAGATGTCAGTGTATGCTCCGTACAACAGGGATTCTTGAGTCCAGTGGTGTGGCTTTTACTACTTTTCAGTTTACTGGGGCTGCCTTCACTTAGTAGGAGGCATATGAGAGGCGTAGGCCGGCTGGTGCAACACCTTTGACTTGGTAGGAGTTCTCCACTCTCTTCTTGGAGAAGTATGTACAACAGTCCCGTAGAGAGGAGCTGCGCAGGCAGTTTGAGTGGCTACGGCATGGAGATATGACTGTGTCTGAGTATGAGATGAGTTTTTCAGAGTTGGCTTGTCATGCCGTCTGGATGGTTCAGTCGCATCGGGAGCGGATTAGGAGATTTGTTGATGGCCTTAACTACCATCTCCGTATTCTTATGACTAGAGAGAGAGTACTGGGTGCTTCATTTGAGGAGGTAGTTGATATAGCTTGAGAGATTGAGGCGGTTCGCCGTCAGGATAGAGAGGAGAGGGAGGCTAAGAGGCCTCGAGGTTCTGGCAGTTACAGTGGCGCTCCCGTGAGGGGCCAATTCCAGTAGGGTAAGGGTCGTTCTTTCAAGCCCGCTCAGTCGGTCCATCCCGAGTATTGTGGAACATCTTCAGGTCGTGGTTATCATGGTTCTCAGTAGAGTCAGCCTTCACTCAGAGCTCTTCCAGCACAGAGTTCATCTCGTGCCCTGTCTGTTAAGGGTCCTTCTAGGCCGAGTGCATCAGCTAGTCACTCTGGCGCCCTTCAGTCCCATTCTCTAGCACTCAGGAGTTCTTATGAGTGCAGAGAGTTTGGGAATGTGTGGAGGCAGTTTCCTCGTCGTGCTTCTAGCTCATCTCAACAGAGGGGTTATCCCTCGTCTTCTGGTCCAGTTTCTTCAGCACCCGCCCCGCCAGCTAGGGGTGAGGGTTGGCAACCAGGGGTCACCCCAGAGGTGCAGGTCGATCATGCAGTGGTCAGGCTCACTTTTATGCTCTTCAAGGCTGGATAGATGTTATTGCTTCAGATGCTGTCATTACAGGTATTATTTCAGTTTTCCACAGGGATGCCTCAGTCTGATTTGATCCCGGTTCCACCTATTCTTATGTGTCCTCATATTTTGCTCATCATTTGGGTACGACCCGAGGGTGTCTTGCTTTACCTGTTCATGTATCTACTCCGGTAGGCGATACTATTATTGTAGACCATGTGTATAAGTCATGTTTGGTGACTATTGGGGGTCTAGAGACCCGAGTTGATCTATTGCTATTGAGCATGGTGGATTTTGATATTATTTTAGGCATGGACTGGTTATCTCCGTGTCATGCTATCCTGGACTGTCATGCTAAGACAGTCACTCTAGCTATACCAGGTGTACCGAGGATCTAGTGGCGTGGTGTGACTGACTATGTTTCTAGCAGGGTGATTTCATTCTTAAAAACCCAACATATGGTTGGGAAGGGTTGTCATAATTGGCATTTGTGAGGGATGTTAGAGCCGAGACTCCTAGCATTGATTTTGTCCCAGTTGTGAGGGAGTTTCCTGATGTATTTCCTGCAGACCTACCGGTCATGCTACCAGACAGGGATATTGATTTTGGTATTGACCCAGTGCCGGGTACTCAACCACGATATGGCACTAGCGGAGTTGAAAGAATTGAAGAATCAGCTTCAGGAACTCCTAGATAAGGGGTTCATTCGGCCTAGTGTATTGACCCGGTGGGGTGCACCGATTTTGTTTATGAAGAAAAAGGATGGCACCATGAGAATGTGCATTGACTACAGGCAATTGAACAAAGTAACAGCAAAGAACAAGTATCATCTGCCTCGCATTGCTAATATATTTGACCAGCTTCAAGGCTATCACCAATTGAAGATCAGGGATTCAGATATTATGAAGATTGCTTTCAGGACTAGATATGGGCACTATGAGTTTCTTGTTATGTCTTTTGGGCTGACCAATGCCCCAGCAGCGTTCATGCATTTGATAAACAGTGTATTTCAGTCGTATCTTGATTCATTCTTTATTGTTTTTATTGATGATATTCTAGTGTACTCGCGTAGTCAGGAGGAGCACGCACATCATTTTCGAGTTGTATTGCAGAGATTAGGAAGGAGAAGCTTTATGCAAAGTTCTCCAAGTGTGAGTTTTGGCTCAGCACAGTAGCTTTCTTGGGGCACGTAGTGTCCAGCGATGGTATTCAAGTTGACCCGAAGAAGATAGAGGTGGTTAGAGTTGGCCTAGACCGACCTCAGCCATAGAGATTCGTAGTTTCCTTAGTTTGGCAGGTTATTATCGCCAATTTGTTCATGGATTTTCCTCTATTGCATAGCCCTTTACCAAGTTGATTTAGAAGGGTGCTCTATTTGTATGGTCGGACGAGTGCGAGGAGAGCTTTCAGAAGCTCAAGTTAGCCTTGACCACGGCTCCAGTATTGGTTTTTCCCTCAGCTTCAGGTTCTTATACTATATATTGCGATGCTTCGAGAGTTGGGATGGAATGTGTATTGATGCAGGAGGGTAGAGTTATTGCTTATGCTTTAGAGTTGGCTGTTATAGTTGATGCTTTGAAGATTTAGAGTTGGCTGCTATAATTCATGCTTTGAAGATTTGGAGGCACTACTTGTATAACGTATCTTGTGAGGTATTCACTGATCATCGTAGTCTTCAGCATTTGTTCAAGCAAAAGGATCTTAATATGAGGCAGCAGAGGTGGCTAGAGTTACTCAAGGATTATGATATTACCATTCTGTATCACCTGGGGAAGGCCAATGTAGTGGCCTATGCTTTGAGCTGGAAGGCAGTTAGTATGGGGAGTTTGGCGTATATTCCAGTTGGGGAGAGTCCCTTTGCAGTTGATGTTCCGGCCTTGGCCAATCGGTTGGTGAGACTAAATATTTCGGAGCCCAGTCGAATGTTGGCTTGTGTGGTTTCTTGATCTTCCTTATATGATCGCATTAGAGATCGCCAGTATGATGACCCGTATTTGCTTGTCCTTAAGGATAGGGTCCAGCATGATGATGCCAGAGACGTGACCATTAGTGAGGATGGGGTGTTGAGGATGCAGGGACGGATTTGTGTGCCCAATGTGGATGGGCTTCGGGAGTCGATATTAGATAAGGCCCATAGCTCGTGGTATTCCATTCATCTGGGTGCCGCGAAGATGTATCAAGACTTGAGGCAGCACTATTGGTCGAGAAGAATGAAGAAAGACATTGTAGGATTTGTGGCTTGGTGTCTCAACTGTCAGCAGGTAAAATATGAACATCAAAGACCGGATGGAGTACTTTAGCGGATGATTATTCTTGAGTGGAAGTGAGAGAGAGTCACTATGGATTTTGTTAGTGGTCTTCCTTGTACTTTGAAGAAGTTCTATTCGATTTGGGTGATTGTGGATCGGCTGACCAAGTTCGCGCACTTTATTCCGATATGTGCTACCTATTTTTTAGAGTGTCTGGCAGGGATCTTTATCCGGGAGATTGTTCGATTTCATGGATTTCTAGTGTCTATTATCTCAGATAGAGGTACTCAGTTTACTTCTCAATTCTAGAGAATATTTCAGCGAGAGTTGGGTACGCAGGTAGAGTTGAGCACAACATTTCATCCTCATACAGACGGGCAGTCCGAGCGTGCTATTCAGATATTGGAGGACATGTTGCGTGCCTGTGTTATTGATTTTGGAGGTTCTTGGGATGAGTTTTTGCCGCTTGCAGAGTTTGCCTACAATAACAGTTATCAATCGAGCATTCAGATGGCCCCGTATGAGGCGTTATATGAGAGGCGGTATAGGTCTCCAATTGGTTGGTTCGAGCCTGGAGGGGCTAGGCTATTGGGGATGAAGTTGGTTCAGGATGCCTTAGAGAAGGTGAAGCTGATTCAAGAGAGGCTTCGTACAGCACAGTCGCATCAGAAGAGTTATGCGAACCGGAAGGTTCAGGATGTGTCTTATATGGTTGGTGAGAAGGTCTTACTGAAGGTTTCTCCCATAAAGGGTGTTATGCGGTTTGGAAAGAAAGGGAATCTGAGTCTGTGGTTTATTGGGCCTTTTGAGGTACTTAGGAGGATTGGGGAGGTGGCTTATGAGCTTGCCTTGCCACCCAGCTTGTCAAGCATGCATCCGGTATTCCATTTTTCTATGCTTTGGAAGTATGTTGGAGACCTATCTCATGTATTGGATTTCAGCACTGTTCAGTTGGATGATGATTTGACCTATGATGTGGAGTCGGTGGCTATTTTGGGTCGTCAGGTTCGAAAGTTGAGTTAAAAGGATATAGCTTTAGTGAAGGTATAGTGTAGAGGTCGGCCCGTGGAGGAGGATACTTGGGAGACCGAGCAGGAGATGCGGAGCAGATATCCTCACATGTTTGAGGCTCCAGGTATGTTTCTAGACCCGCTCAAGGGCGAGCGTTTGTTTTAGTTGGGGAGGATGTGACGACCCAGCCCGTCGTCATGTAAGTTACCACCCTGTTTTCATCATTTTCTACTTCCTTATGTTTCATTTTAAGAGTCTTGGGTGAATGAGTCGAATTGGATTGGTTTTGAAAGGAAATGAGACACTTAGTCTCTTTAAGTAAGGTTTGTTTTGGAAAAGTCAACTGGATGTTGACTTATGAGTTAGAAGGCTCGGATGTGATTTCTGGTGATTCGGTTAGATTCGGGGGATGATTTGTGACTTAGGAGCGTGACCGGAATCGGCTTTGCAGGTCCGGTGTAGAATTAGGCTTGAATTGGCAAAGTTAGTATTTTGGCGAATTCTAGTTGATAGGTGAGATTTTGATCAAAGGGTCGGAATGGGATTCCGAGAGTTGTTGCAGCTGCGTTAGGTGATTTGGGATGTGTGTGCAAAATTTCAGGTCATTCGGAGGTGTTTTGGTCAGGTTTTGGATCAAATGCGTATTTCAAAAGTTTTAGAAGAACTTAGGCTTGAATCCGATGTAATTTGATGGTTTTGGTGTTGTTTGTGGCGTTTTGATGATTGGATCAAGTTTGAATGATGTTTTAGGATGGGTTGGCACTTTTGGTTGAGGTTCCGGAGGCCTCGGGGTGATTTCGGATGGCCATCGGGGTGAATTTTGGACTTGTTGCATTTTTGAAGTTGCTGGTATCTGGTATTTCCGTATCTGTGGAAAAGGGGCCTCAGATGTGGTTCCGCAGATGCAGTTCAGCAGATGCGGTAAGGGAGTTGCAGATGCAGAAAGGTGGCCGCAGATGCTGTAGAGGAGTCGGAGAAGCGAAGGTATTGGCCATGGGATTTTCAGCAGAAGCGGACAAGGTTCCGCAGAAGCGGTGTCTGCAGATGCGGATACTGATAGCAGAAGCGGTCCTGGCAACTAGTGGAAGATCAGCAGAAGCGGAGGGAAAATCGCAGAAGTGGTAACCGTAGGTGCGGTTCATTGATCGTAGATGCGAAAGTGTCTGGACAGAAAGGGTTTTAAAGGGTTCATTTTGTTCTGCGAGCTAAGGTATAATTTCCACCATTTTTGAGCAAACTTAAGAGCTTTTGGACGGAAATTGAACGTGATTTCGACTGGGTGTGATTGGAGGTGAGTCCTATGACCTAAATACATGATTTAATGGTAGAATTAACATAGAAATTTATGGAAATTTATCAAAAGGGGGAAAAGCTAGGGCTTGGAATTTGATATTTCAAAGTGAGATTTGATGGGTCATTTAGGCTCGGATTTGAGAGTTTTTGGTATGTGTAGACTCGTGGCGAGATAAGGAATCCAATGATGTTAAATTTTCTAATTTTCGAGAAGTGGGCTAGAGGTTCGGGTTTTGCAAATTTCATGAATTTTGATATTTTTCGAGTTTTTCGATTGGGTTATGTTCCCTTAGCCTATTGTAACGTATTCGTTGTGGTTTTAATCAGATTTGATGCGCGGGGAGGCCGATTTGCGAGGCAAAGGCATAGAGAGCTAGGATTTTGGCCGGCTTGAGGTGAGTAATGCTAGTAAATGATATCCTGAGGGTTTGAAACCCCGGATTTGCACAACGTAGTGCTGTATTGAGTTGAAACACGCGCTTAATGGTGAGGGCGGGCTTGTTTACTACTGGGGATTGTGACTTGGTCCGTCTCGTTTGATATTTTACCGCATGTTTGAATGAGCTGTTTAGTTTATCATCATGATTTAAGCTTATTGCCATATTTTGGGCTTAATGCCAACTATTTGAATCCTTCGGGGATTGTTATCACTGTTTCCTCACCATTTTGATATATTACTTGCACTCAGTCCTAATGATTATACTTCTTTACAAACTCAGCCTCTTTAATTGAATTTTGAGACTTTAATGATATTTTCACTGTTGTTTGGGCTTAGCACTAATATTTTATTGATGCCCGAGGGGTTTATGATGTTTCCTGGACTGAGAAGGCTTTCAGGTCTTGAGTGTGATGTGAGGAGGCTCTCAGGCCTCGAGTGTGATGTGAGGAGGCTCTCAGGCCTCGAGTGTGATGTGAGAAGGCTCTCTGGCCTCGAGTGTGATATGAGGAGGCTCTCAAGCCTTGAGTGTGATGTGAGAAGGCTTTCAGGCCTCGAGTGTGATGTGAGGAGGCTCTCAGGCCTCGAGTGTGATGTGAGGAGGCTTTCAGGCCTTATGTGTGATGTGAGAAGGCTTTCAGGACTTATGTTGATATAGCGCTTGGGCCATAAGGGGCCCCTCCGGAGTCTGCACACCCACAATGAGTGCGAGTATCCATGTGATGTGAGAGTGAGCCCGAGGGGCTGATATTATGCTGAGTGGCTGATACTGAGCCCGAGGGGCTAATATTATGTTGAATTACTGATACTGAGCCCGAGGCGCTAATATTATGTTGAGTGACTGATACTGAGCCCGAGGGGCTGATACTGTTCTGAGCGATTGATATTGGGCCCGAGGGATAGATTTCTACTCACTATTTACTTGTTGTTTTACCTGATTTACCTGATTTTAAAAGGAGATTTCATTTGATTCTTTATTGTTCTACTATTTTACTATTTTTACTGCCTGATATAGAATTGCTTTGTGCAATTATGTGTTTTCATGCCTTCGGTTATTATTTATTATTATTACTCACTGGGTCGGAGTACTCACATTACTCCTTGAACCATATGTGCAGATACAGGCATAGCAGAGTCTGCACCTGAGCGCTTATTCTTTCCAACCATGTAGCGTGTTGGAGTGACAAGGTAGCTGTTGACGTCCGCAGCCCCTTGTCTTCCCTATTTTATGTCTTTTGAGTTCCTTCAGACTATTATATCAGACATTTTATTTCGTAGACTCATTACAAACTCTGTAGTAGCTCATGACTTGTGACACCCCAGTTTGGGTTGTGTCGGGATGGTTCCCTCAGTACTATCGCTATTTACGCATTATTTGATATATTAAGCATGTGTTAGAACTGTTATTGTTAATTAATTGCTTTAAAGGAGGTATTGGCGTTGTTCTGGCTGGCCTTGTCTTTACGAGAGGCGCCATCACGACCGAGTTTGGGATTGGGTCGTGACACATATGAAAGTATCTCAGGCTCTCGGCGTCATATCACTTAGCCTATCCTCATATATGGCCCTCTGCCTCACTTAGTCCAAAAATCATCACAAGCCCCTCGGGAATTAGTAAAACAGTAGTTCTCAGCCCAAAACATCATTTAGAAATATCATCTAAGTTCCAAATCGGAGTAAAAGGGGTTGAGCTTACAAAACAATAGATATCAACAGGACTATGTTCAAGTAATAAGTCAACATAGTGAGGAAATAGTAATAAAAATCCCCGGAGAGTTCAAATAGTTGGCACGAAGACCAAATATGCCAATCAGCCCAAATCATGATGATAACAAATAAGTTTCAGTCAAATACATGGTAAAATAATCAATCGAGACGTATCAAGTCACAATCCCCAATAGTAAATGATTCCGCACTCCTTATCAAGCACGTGTCTCACCTCAATATAGCACTACGATGTGTAATCCGAGGTTTCAAACCCTCAGGACATCATTTAACATCATTACTCACCTCGAACCGGCTAAAACTCTAGCTTGTGGCGCCTTTGCCCCTCAAATCGGCCTCCACGCAAATTGAATCTAATCCAAAATCAGAACGAATAGGTCACAATATACTAAGGGAACAAAGCCCAAGCGAAAACAATCAAAAAATATCAAAAATTCCGAAATTAGCAAAACCCGAGCCCCGGGACCACTTCTCCAAACTTAGAAATTTTTTCATCAACGTGTTCCTTATCACTCCACGAGTCTATGCATATAAAGAACGCCAAAATCGGAGTCCAAATGACCCCTCAAATCCCAAATTAAAAATCCAAAATTCCAAGCCCTAGTTCTTCCATTTTTGTTCAAGTTTCCATGAATTTCTAGATAGATGTCACATTATAATCACGTTTTAAGTTCAAAAATCTTACCTACAATCAATTATACTTTAATCACCTTCAAAAAGCTCTCAAAATGCTCAGCTATGGAGGAAAAATGACTCAAAATTGCGGATGAAATATTTAATAAACTTTCTGCCCAGTTCTGATATTCCTTTATCGCGTTCGCGACCTAAGCCTCGCCAACGCGAGGCACACTTTTTAATTCTCAAAAATAATCCAATGCGAATCCATCAGGGTCCCACGTACGCGATGCTTCAATCCCCAGATCTACGCGAACGCGAGCCCCTAGGTGCGAACGCGAAGAACAAGTTTCCACTGGACCCAAGTCCTTATACGCGAATGCGAGCAGGCTGATACAAACGCGAAGGTATAAATCCTGGAATTTCAAATTCCTTCTATGCGAACGCGAGGCTCTTCTCGCGAACACTAAGAGATAAATCTCTGCAACACCTGAAATGAAAATCTGCAACTTTTAAACTTAGAAATTGGTCCGATTGACCACCCGAAACTCACCCGAGGCCCCGGGGACCTCAATCAAAAACACCAACACATCCTAAAACCTCACTCAAACTTGTTCCAGCCATCAAAACACCTCAAACAACACCAAATCCACCAATTCACATCGAATTCAAGCCTAAGTTTTCTAAAAACTTCCGAAACACGCTTTTGATCAACAACCCAACCAAACCACGTCCGAATGACCTGAAATTTTATGCACACATCCCAAATGACATAAAGAAGCTACAACAACTTTCAAAATTCCATTCCGATCCTCGGATCAAAATCTCACCTACCAACCAGAAATCGCCAAAATACTAACTTCACCAATTCAAGCATAATTCTACACTGGACCTCCAAAATCAATTCCGATCACGCTCCTAAGTCACAAATCACCTCCCGAAGCTAACCGAACCATCGGAACTCACATCCAAGCCCTCTAACACATAAGTCAATATTCGGTTGACTTTTTCCAACTTAAACCTTATTAAAAGAGACTAAGTATCTCATTTCTTACCAAAACCACTCCGAACGCAAACTAATCAACTTGATCACATCAAGCACAGATAACGAAGCATAAAGAAGAAGAAATGGGGGAAACGGAGAGGTAACTCATGAGACGACTGGCCGGGTCGTCAGATCCTCCCCAACTAAAACAAATGTTCGTCCTCGAACGAGTCAAGAAACATACCTGAAGCCTCAAATAAGTGAGGATATCTGCTCTGCATATCCCGCTCGGTCTCCTAGGTAGACTCCTCTACGGGCCGACCTCTCCACTGCACCTTCACTGAAGCTACTTCCTTTGACCTCAACTTCCGAAGCTGACGCTCCAAAATAGATGTTGGCTCTACATCATAAGTCAAATCACCCTCCAACTGAACCGTACTGAAATCCAGAACATGGGACGGGTCTCAAATATACTTCCGGAGCATAGAAACACGAAAAACCGGATGCACACTCGACAAACTGGGTGGAAAGGCAAGCTTATAAGCCACCTCTCCAATCCTCCAAAATACCTCAAAAGGCCCAATGAACCACGAACTCAACTTCCCTTTATTTCTGAATCTCATAACACCCTTCGTGGGCGAGACCTTCAACAGGACCTTCTCACCAACCATGAAGGACACATCTCGAACCTTCCTGTCCGCATAACTCTTCTGCCTCGATTGCACCGTACGAAGTCTCTCCTGAATTACCTTCACTTTATCTAAAGCATCCTGAACCAAATTTGTCCCCAATAACCTAGCCTCACCGGGCTCGAACCAACCAACTGGAGATCTACAACGCCTCCCGTACCAAGCCTCATATGGAGCCATATGAATACTCGACTGGTAGCTGTTGTTGTAGGAAAACTCAAGCGGTGGAAACGGATCCCATGACCCTCCGAAATCAATAACACAGGCGCGTAGCATATCCTCCAATATCTGAATGGTGCGCTCGAACTACCCGTCCGTCTGAGGGTGAAAAGTCGTGCTCAACTGCACCTGAGTACCCATCTCTCGCTGAACAGACTTCTAAAATTGGGAAGCAAACTAAGTGCCCCGATCTGATATGATGGAAACTGGGATACCATGCAACCGAACAATCTCCCGAAAATATATCTCTGCCAGCCGCTCTGAAGAATAAGTAGTACATATATGAATGAAGTGCGCGGACTTGGTCAACCTATTTACAATCACTTAAATAGCATCTAACTTCTTCAAAGTCCATGGGAGTCTAGTAACAAAGTCCATAGTGATCCTCTCCCACTTCCACTGGGGAATAACCGTCTGCCGAAGCAAGCCACGATGCTCATATTTCACCTGCTGATAATTGAGACACTGAGCTACAAACCCCACAACATCTTTCTTTATTCTCCGCCACCAATAATGTTGTCTAAGATCCTGATACATCTTCGCGGCACCTGGATGAATGGAATACCGTGAGCTATGGGACTCATCCAATATCAACTCCCGAAGCCCATACACATTGGGCACGCAAATCCAGCCCTATGTCCTCAACACTCCATCATCACCAACGGTCACATCTCTAGCATCATCATGCTAAACTCTGCCCCTAAGGACATGCAAATATGGATATTCATACTGGCGCTCTCTGATGCGATCATATAAAGAATACTGAGATACCATACAAGCCAATACTCGATTGGGATCAGAAATATCCAACCTCACGAACTGATTGGACAAAGCCTGAATGTCCACCGCAAAAGGTCTCTCCCCAACTGGAATATATGCCAAACTCCCCATACTCACTGCCTTCCGGCTCAAAGCATTGGCCACTACATTGGCCTTTCCCGAATGATACAATATGGTGATATCATAATCCTTAAGAACCTCCAACCATCTCCGCTACCTCAAATTAAGATCTTTTTGCTCGAACAAATATTGAAGACTACGATGATCAGTGAATACCTCACAAGATACGGCATACAAATAATGCCTCCAAATCTTCAATGCATGAACTATAGTAGCCAACTCTAAATCATGAACGGGGTAGTTCTTCTCATGAGGATTCAACTGACAAGAAGCATACGCAATAACTCTATCGTACTGCATCAATACACAACCAATCCCAACTCTCAAAGCATCACAATACACGGTATATGAACCTGAAGCTAATGGCAAAACCAATATTGGAGATGTGGTCAAAGATGTCTTGAGCTTCTGAAAGCTCTCCTCACACTCATCCGACCATACAAATGAAGCACCCTTCTGAGTCAACTTGGTCAAGGGCGATGCGATAGATGAGAATCCTTGAACAAACCAGCGATAATAGCCTGCCAAACCAAGAAAACTACAAATCTCAGTAGCTGAGGATGGTCTGGGCCAACTCTGCACCACCTCTATCTTCTTTGGATCAACCTCAATCCCATCACTGGACACCATGTGTCCCAAGACTGCCACTGACCTGAGCCAAAACTCACACTTGGAGAACTTTGCATAAAGCTTATCCTCCTTCAATCACTGCAACACAAGCCTCAAATGCTCTGTGTGCTCCTCCTGACTACGCGAATATAACAGAATATCATCAATGAAGACTATAAAAAAGAATCAAGATAAGGCCGAAACACGCTGTTCATCAGATGCATGAACACTGCTGGGGCATTGGTTAGCCCAAAAGACATAACCAGGAACTCATCATGACCATATTTGGTCCTGAAGGCTGTCTTGAGAATATCTGAATCCCTGATCTTCAACTGGTGATAACCCGATCAATCTTGGAGAACACCCTTGCTCTCTGAAGCTAGTCGAATAAATCATCAATGCGAGGAAGAGGATACTTGTTCTTAATTGTTACCTTGTTCAATTTCCTATAATCGATGCACATTCTCATAGTGTCATCCTTCTTCTTCACAAACAGAACTGGCGCACCCCAAGGTGACACACTAGGCCGAATGAACCCCTTATCTAGGAGTTCCTGAAGTTGTTCCTTTAACTCCTTCAACTCTGCTGGTGCCATACGATACGGCGGAATAGAAATGGGCTGAGTCCCCAATACCAGATAAATACCAAAATCAATATCCCTATCCGGTGGCATGCCCGGCAGGTCTACAGGAAATACATCAGAGAAATCCCTCACAATTGGGACAGAATCAATACTGGGAGCCTCAGCTCCAACATCCCTCGTGAAGGAAAGATACGAGAGACAACCCTTCCAACCATATGATGGGCTTACAAGAAAGAAATCACTCTACTCGGAACATAGTCGGTCACATCACGCCACTCGATCTGCGGCTCACCCGGCATAGCCAAAGTGACTGTCTTAGCATGACAATCTAGAATAGCACGACACAGAGATAACCAATTCATGCCGAAAATGACATCAAAATCCCCCATACTCAGTAACAAAAGATCAACTCAGGTCTCCAGACCCCAATAATCACTGCACATGACCGGTACACACAGTTTACAACAACAGTATCGCCCATGAGGGTACATACATGAACAGATAAAGCAAAAAAACTCCCTGTGCGTACCCAAATAATGATCAAAGTACAAAGACACATAAGAAAAGGTGGAAACGGGATCAAATAATACAGAGGCATCTCTGTGGCAGACTGAAATAATACCTGAAATGATACAGAGGAAATGGCATCGGATCTGCCTAGCATAGCATAAAAATGGGCCTAGCCGCCGCCTGATCGACCTCCCCCTCTGGCGCAACCCCTGGCTTCCTGACCTCCACCCCTAGCTGGCGGGCAGGTAGTGAAGTAACTGGAGCAGAAGTCGAGGGTTGACCCCTCTGCTGAGACGAGCTAGCAACACGGCGAGGATGTTGCCTCCACACATACCCAAACTTTGTACACTCAAAACAACTCCCAGGTGCTGGAGAAGGGAACTGAAGGGAACCCCTCACATCGGAGTGACTAGCTAATGCACTCGGCATAGAAGAACCCTGAGCTAATGGGGCACGAGATGAACTCTAAGCTGGGAGGGCGTTGAGTGAAGGATAGCCCTGCTGAGACCCATGATAACCACGACCTGACGATGCCCCGCGATACTCTGGACGGGCTGACTAAGCAGGCCTGAAAGAATGACCTCTACCATGCTAGAACTGACCCCTCGAAGGAGCACCGCTGTAACTGCCCGATCCTCGAGGCCTCTTGGCCTCCCTCTCCTTTCGATCCTGACGGCGAACCATCTCAATATCACGAGCAATATCAACTACCTCCTCGAACGTAGCACCCAATACTCTCTCTGGTCATAAGAATACGGAGATGGTAGTTAAGGCCATCAACAAATCTCCTGATCCTCTCACGATCAGTTTGAACCATCCAAATGGCATGACAAGCCAACTCGTAAAACCTCGAATCGCACTGTGACACAGTCATATCCCCTTGTCTCAACCACTCGTACTGTCTATGCAGCTCCTCTCTGCGGGATTGCGGTACATACTTTTCCAAGAAGAGAGTGGAGAACTGCTGCCAAGTAAGGGGCGCTGCACCAACCAGCCTACGCCGCTCATACGCCTCCCACCAAGTGAAGACAGCCCCACAAAACTGAAATGTGGTAAATGCCACACCGCTAGACTCAAGAATCCCTACCGTACGGAGCATCCGCTGACACTTATCTAGAAAACCATGTGCATCCTCACCCTCAGCACTATTGAATGACAAAGGCTGGAGTCTACCAAACCTCTCAAGACGATGCTACTCATCATCCAGTATAATTGGTACCATGAACTCCTGAGCTGGTGCAACCGGATGGGCTGGAGGTGCCTCTGGCATTTGTAGTCCCTGCACTACCTGCTCAGGTGTGCAAGCCGTGGGGGTCTGATTGCCTCCCCCGGCCTGTGAAGTGGCTACTACTGTGGTGGCTGAAACTGCCTGAGCCAGGTTAGTGCAAACTGTCAAGATCTGTGCCAAGGCCTCTTCTAGGCTCGAGATCACAATGGGCACAGCTGGTGCCTGAACTGGTATTGTTGGAGCCTGATCCAGAGTAGGGGCAATTGGTAGATCAACAGGTGCTACTTCGCTGCTCTGCCTCTGCCACGACCACGACTACGTCCATGGCCTCTGGTGGCCTCAGTGGGTGGCATTGGTGGTCGTCCACCTCATCCAGTAGCTCGAGTCCTCACCATCTATGAGAGAATAGAATAACATAAGTTTAGTCCTCGGATCAACAAGTTCGCACAACAAGAATTTCAAGAATATGAAGTGTTTCCTAAAAGGTTATGCATCCTCTCGAGGATAAGTACAGACGTCTCCGTATCGATCTGCAAGACTCTACTAAACCCGCTCAGGACTCGTGAGATCTAGTAACCTAGGCTCTGATACCAACTTGTCACGACCCAAACCCGAACCGATTATGATGGCGCTTCTCGTGAAGACAAGGTCAGCCAGACCAATACAGAACACCTCTTTTAAATAGTAAATTACCATTAAGAAGTTCTAAATCATGATTTAATAACAATAATTCACGAAAGTATAGAAAATAACAGTAGAAACCATCCCGATATAGCCCAAACCGGGGTGTCACAAGTCACGAGTGTCTAAGATAACAAATCTCTCAAATGTAACTACAAAGTCTCAATACTGGAATGAAAGTAAAGATAAAGATAGAGAAGAGCTCTAGGTTGCGAACGCCAGCAGCTACCTAAAGTCTCCTCGAAGATTTGCCTAAGTTGGGACGAGTCAACACTCGGGAGCGGGGCCTGCTATGCCTGAATCTGCATACACGGTGAAAGGAGTAATGTAAGTACTCCGACCCAGTGAGTAATAAATATAAATAATGGCTGAAAGCATGAAAACATGTAAAAGCACAAAGCAATTCTACACCAAGTAGTAAAATCACTTAAAGCAGTAAATCAGTAAAGAAATCAAGTAAAACAAGTAAATTGACAGTTAAATAATAAAATCCTCCCCTCGGGTACAATATCAGTCACTCAGAACAGTATCAGCCCCCCGGGCTTACTCTCAGAACAATGGGTACCCGTGCTCACTGTGGGTGTGCAGACTTCGGAGGGGTCCCTTACGGCCCAAGTGCTATATCAAGTCACCTCGTGGCATCATCTCTCAGCACTCGGCCTCACATTACTCAAGCCATCTCGTGGCATATGAAAGTATATCAGGCCCTCGGCCTCATATCACTCAGCATATTCTCACATATGGCCGTCGGCCTCACTCAGTCCAAAAATCATCACAAGCCCCTCGGGCATTAGTAAAATAGTAGTTCTCAGCCCAAAACATCATTTAAAAATATCATCTAAGTTCCAAATCGGAGTAAAAGTGGCTGAGCTTACAAAATAATAAATATCAACAGGACTGAGTTCAAGTAATAAGTCAACACAGTGAGAAAATAGTAATAAAAATCCACGGAGGGTTCAAATAGTTGGCACAAAGCCTAAATATGGAAATCAGCACAAATCATGATGATAACAAATAAGTTTCAGTCAAATACACGGTAAAATTATCAATCGGGATGGACCAAGTCACAATCCCGAATAGTAAATGACCTCGCACTATTCATCAAGCGCGTGTCTCACCTCAATATAGCACTATGATGTGCAATTCGAGGTTTCAAACCCTCAGGACATCATTTAACATCATTACTCACCTCGAACCGGCTAAAACTCTAGCTCGCGACGCCTTTGCCCCTCAAATCAGCCTCCATGCGTGTTGAATCTATCCAAAATCAGAACAAATACATCACAATATGCTAAGGGAACAAAGCCCAAGCCAAAATAATCAAAAATCTCGAAATTAGCAAAACCCGAGCCCCGGGCTCACTTCTCGAAACTCAGAAATTTTTACATAAACGAGTTCCTTATCACTCCATGAGTCTATGCACATAAAGAATGTCAAAATCAGAGTCCAAATGGCCCCTTAAATCCCAAATTAAAAATCCAAAATTCCAAGCCCTAGTTCTTCCATTTTTGTTCAAGTTTCCATGAATTTCTAGATAGATTTCACATTATAATCACGTTTTAGGTTCTAAAATCTAACTTCCAATCAATTCTCCTTGAATCCCTCTTTAATCACCTTCAAAAAGCTCTCAAAATGCTCAACTATGGAGGAAAAATGACTCAAAATTACGGATGAAATGTTTAATAAACTTTCTGCCCAGTTCTGATATTCCTTCATCGTGTTCACGATCTAAGCCTCGCGAACACAAAGTTCACTTTTTAATTTCTCAAAAATAACCCTATGCGAACGCGACAGGGTCCCGTGTACGCGATGCTTCAATCTGTAGACCTACGAGAACGCGAGCCCCCAGGTGCGAATGCGAAGAACAATTTTCCATTGGACCCAAGTCTTTATACGCGAACACGAGCAGGCTGATGCGAACGTGAAGCTCAACCTCTTAGCATTCCTCGAACGCGAGCACTCAAACACGAATGCGAAGGTATAAATCTTGGCCTTCCAAATTCCTTCTATGCGAACGCGAGTCTCCTCTCGCGAACGCGAAGGGATAAATCTCTGCAACACCTGAAATGAAAATCTACAACTTTTAAACTTAGAAAATGGTCCGATTGACCACCCGAAACTCACCCGAGGCCCCTGGGACCTCAACCAAAAGCACCAACACATCCTAAAACCTCATTCAAACTTGTTCCAATCATCAAAACACCTCAAACAACACCAAATCCACCAATTCACATCGAATTCAAGCCTAAGTTTTCTAAAAACTTCTGAAACATGCTTTTGATAAAGAACCCAACCAAATCACGTCCGAATGACCTGAAATCTTGCGCGCACATTCCAAATGAAAACTCGGAATTCCATTCCGACGCTCGGATCAAAATCTCACCTATTAACCGGAAATTGCCAAAATACTAACTTTGCCAATTCAAGCCTAATTCTACACCGGACCTCCAAAACCAATTTCGATCACGCTCCTAATTCACAAATCACCTCCCGAAGCTAATCGAACCATCGGAACTCACATCCGATCCTTCTAACACATAAGTCATCATCCATTTGACTTTTTCCAACTTCAACCTTTTTAAAAGAGACTAAGTGTCTCATTTCTTACCAAAACTACTCCGAACGCAAACTAATCAACTTGATCACATAAAACACGGATAACAAAGCATAAAGAAGCAAAAATGGGAGAAATTGAGCGGTAACTCATGAGACGACCGGCCGGGTCATCACATTTGTTGGGATAGTTGATGACTTGATGAAGCTTGATAAATATTTTTATAATATTATTTCAGTTTTAATTAAGGATGGCATGTGGGCCGGTTAGGCCCGAACCCGACCCAGGCCCGCGAGTCCATATGTGTAGTAGGCCTAAACGGGCCTAACATGTAGGACCGGGTGGGGGTGGGCTTCCAGGTGGGCCAGTCCCTTGTTATAGGCCTGCGAGACATGGACCGTTTGGGCCCGGACCGGCTAGTAAGTGGGCCGGTCCTAAGTGGGCCTAAACGGGCCCAATGGCTAATTTTTTTATAAAAAAAATTCTGCCAAATATAGTCGTTTCTAGCCATTATGGCCTTTTTACCTGCCAAAATAGCCGTTGGCTATTTATAAAATAGCCATTTAAACCAAACTTTTTATAATTATACTTTTTCCCTATTTCAACTAAAAATACCCCCTCATTCTTTCATTTCTCTCACAAAATCATCAATCTCTCTCATTTCTCAAACTCAAATTGAAGTATTCAAGTCTTAAAGTCTCCACTCGTCTCTCATTTCTCAAAATCAAATTCTTAATTCAAGTTAAATCATGCCCGATGATTCTAGGGTGCGCTCATATGTTTGGGAACACTTTAATGTTTTAGAAGAAAATGAAGAAGTTTACATAGTAAAGTGCAAGAACTGTGGTCGAGTCTTCACTCATCATCCAAAGTTGGAGGGCAAGGGCTATTTAAGGAGGCACATAAAAAGTTGTCTTGCGTGTTCTTCAAACATTCGTATTTAAGATTTTAAGTTGATTTGAGACAATTTATGTATTAAATGTAAACTTTAATTTAGCTATATAGTATAGTGTGTGTGTGTGTGTATATATATATATAAGCTATATAATTTACAAGAAATTGCTTTAGATAAAAAAAATTTTAAAAAATAAGCCCGTCCCACTTAGGCCCGAGACTAGCCCACTTAGCCCGGGACTAGCCCCTTAGCCCGGGACCGACCCACTTAGCCCAGAACCATTAGTTCGTGGTCCTGGTCCGGTTCCTACAAAAAGCCCACGAAGTCCGGGATCGTTTAAGCCCAGACCACAAAGCTTGGGCCCACTTAAGACCAGCCCACGAGGATCGTTTAGGCCTGGACCCGGCCCACCAACCAGCGTTAGTTTTAATACATCCTTGGCTTAAAATTTTCTTTTAACAATGATTTCTAATTAATCATTATTATCACTTCTATATATTTTCTTTAAGTTATTCTTATATTATTTTTATAATTATCAGGGAGTAAAATTAATATATAATAACCAATGAATAAAATAGTAGAGTGGGAATAATTTTTTGTAATACTTTATTTCAAATCTGTAATCTTGTTTGTCTCAGTTTTAATTCTCACGGATGAATTATTGTAGGCAAGATTACTCATTTTTGGTAAAAATATTTTCACGAAGTTTTTACTACCTTTTAGCACAATTCAAGCAAGAAAATATTTCAGTTTGATCGTCACTAGTTTTATAACTCAATTAATTACATAACCTCACGGAGTGCTATTAATTGAATTTTTCTTATTGAACAAATATAATTGTATTATAAATAAGCAATTCTTCTTTAGAGAAATACATGTAGAAATTGAAATTTTATTTTAATAATATTATCAACTGAATTCAATCCCAACTCTTTTTAAATTGTGAATCTTTCGGAAGTTGTTTGTTTTGCTTTAAGTAATTAAAAAGTCTCAAAACCTCACTCACCTTTCATCAATTTGATTCTCTCAAATAATAGTAAAAATATTAAAAGTCGGTGACCTAGATTAACCAATCTCTGTAAAAAAATATCATAAACTATATTAGAATTTGACTGAGTACGAACAGAAAAATTCTATGTACATTCGTCTCGTCAACCACCTTCCCTTAGCCCTTGGATGAGCATGTGGCATTACTATGCCATCAATCTCTAAAGCTATCCTTGCCACTGATAACCCCAGACGATTAAGGGTAGGTTTGGTACGACGGAAAATATTTTCTAATTTTTTCATGTTTGATTGGATTAAATATTTTCCTTATCAATTCATTTTTTTCCAATTGGAGGAAAATATTTTCCTCCAGCCCTTCCACCCTCCCCCCGAAAAAAATTTTAAATATATTTTTTAGTTTTAATTTTATTATTTATCGGTTTAAAGGTTCAAAATTTTACAAGTTCCAAAATTATGAGTTTGGAGGTTCATGTGTTTGAAAGTTTACGTGTTTAGAAATTATAAAGTTTACGGGTTCGAAATTCTGCGGTTTTGAAAGTTTAGCGGTTCGAAAGTTTATGAAATTTGTGGGTCCGGAAAGTTGTTGGTATGAAAGTTTCTGGCTTCATATTTATTATATCTAGATTATTTATGAATACTCTTGAAAAGTCATTTTTCTTAATTTGCATACCAAATACCGGAAAATGAATAAAATTACTACTTGTTTTCCAAGAAAATATTTTCTTGGAAAACATTTTTTGTTATACCAAACACACCCTAATCCTTGCAAATTCTGCAACAGTAACTTTCTTTAACAGTTTACACTTTTAAATGAGATGATTATTCACTTTAACATGATATCAGAACAGATCACACATTTTCACATGTGGAAAAAATTAGGCTCGCAAGTGAGGATAGTACTAATACATATGTAATTAAGTTATAAAAAGTGTGTTCCTCCTAACAATTTAAGTTTCTAGATGAGATAGTAATACAGTTCTACATCTCCTTAACTGCTCAAAAGCGAGCTTTTGAAATCGGAAGCAATGATGTCTGCGGCATGGATGACCATTAATGAAGAGGTTCTTGCGCCATAAACATCGTAGAGATTTTCAGCGTCTTTCGCCAACTAGAATTTGGTGCATAAGCACATAAAAATAAAAAATGCTACACCAAATAAGAGTTTGGACCTCATTGCTTTTGGTAGCCAGAAGAATTGATTGCATCTTCCTAAACTCTTTTTAAGTATATATGCAATGTAAAGGGGGGAAATTTAAAAATAGCCAGATTTATAAGTGATCATTCAATAAATAGTCACAATTTCAAAAGTAATTGAAATTTAGCTACTTTTTATGTAAAGATAAATTTTGAACGAAAACACTGTTCAAAATCCGAAAAAATACTTTAGTATCCAATATAATATACTAGAACTCCAGTATAATTCTAGTATACTTGTGATGAAACTACAGTATAATATACTGGAGTTCCAATATAATATACCGATCCAGCATAATATACGGTGCTCCAATCTCCAATGTATTATACTGGAACTTTCCATGTGTTGGAGATTTACATACAGGTGCACCAATCTCCAATATATTATACTAGAACTTTTCGTGTTGCAGCAAAATAGTGGCTATTTTTCAATAACTTTATAAATACTGGCTATTTTTAAATGACCAGTCCGAAAACTAGCTAGTTCGTGTTATTTTTACAATGTAAAGCTATTGAGATTTCACTAATGTCAAGTAATAACCAAAGCTTGGAGTTCACTTCACTAACTTGTAGGTGTAACTTAAGGACCAGTGTTTAAAGAAAAGATGAACATGGATGTACCTCTCAGAAAATAATAACTTGGTCCTTTTGACTTATCCTGAATTCAGATTAATACTACCTTTGGTCCACAATAAATGTCTATTTTACCTTTTTATTTGGTCCAAAATAAGTATTCATTTACGTAATCAAGAAGGAATTAATTTTATTTTTTCAAAATTTGCTCTTATTTATATATTCCAATATAACAACGTACCAATTAATTAAGGTTAATTTAATGAATACATCTTTTTTTCTATAAAATTATTTTAACAAACTGAAAGTTACTAATACCACAAGACAAAAATGAAGTTGACTTTTGATAAAAACATGCACTATGCAAAAATGACTTGCCATAAGTTATATAATTATCACCTATTAAATTTCTTTGCCAAATGCATATCCCCTCCAAATTCCAATAATAAATTGTAGACAAAAAATTATGGAAGCTCAATCTTAATGAGATAGCACTTTATGAACATTTGCAAGTTGAATCAAATCTCTCTATAACAGTTTCGTTTGTCCAGAATATTTTTGATTGTTATAACGAAATGTTGTTATAAAGAACATATATTATAACATAACATGAAAATTTGTTCCGAAAATGCTTGATTTTTATAGTGAAGTGTTCTTATATATAAATATTATTATAGAGAGGTCTAACTGTAGTAAAAGAATTTCATAAGGGCTTGTATAACATATCAACCGGAGGAAATGTCTTTTCTCCTAGGAGAACATGGGTTCTACCAATTACTAACTTACCAAATGAAAACACTAAAAGAATAGGGAAAAAGAAACTAAATATTTTTTCACTTTTAAGGGTTGTTTGCTCTACCAAAGTAGCAAAAAATATTCCATCTGTCCACCTCTCTATTACATGATTTAGAAAAATGTTTTTGGTGTAACTGATAAAGTTGCTGCCAAATGACTAAGGTCATGGGTTTGAGCTGTGAAAACAACCACTAGCTAAAATGTAAGATAAGAATGTGTACAATAGACCCTTGTGGTCTGGCCCTTCTCCGGATCCCGCACATAGCTGAAACTTAGTACACCGGGCTGCCTTTTTTAGCGTCCTTAAAGTATAGTAATCCTTTCACACGCGGATTCTCACGCATAGGAGAGGAGACATTTCACCCTCGTTAGATTGTGCGTCGACGTGAGATAACGTCAAGAGAAAGTAAGAGAAGATAGAAGGTTGTACTCAAAATCTATGTCAGGATTGGCCTCTAAACTGTGGCACAAAGCTTTTACTCTGATCTATAAATGACCTCCACAACTTGCTCGTAGTGCAAGTTCCGCTTGTATATTGTATTTGGTTGTAAGAGCATCGGACAAGCTGGAGAACTTACCTTCTTGGGACCTCATGGACCAAAATCCGCCTTTATTATATGGTCAATATCGATCTATTTTGGTATATTATACGTACGTAGAGAAAAAGGCAACCAACTAGTTTCACACTAGGAAAACAAGATTCGAAGCAACGATCCAAATATTTTGCAAAATATCTTTGAGAAAAGGTTTTAGCACTTGTGTATCCTTGTATACGGTCGAAATCAGGCAGGCTCGATTTCCCTGGATCGAGGGATCGCCTTAGGCCCAAGTTCAAATAAACTTGAGTCCGAGGTCGACAGACTAGACTCGAGCTCGAGGGTGGAATGCAATGCCGGAAGATAGAAGTGCGAGGAATACCGAAGTCAAGTATGCTCGACCCCGAAATTGTACCGTTATGGATTTGTAACAGAATGAGCTAAATTCCTACCACGTCCCCAAGATCATGGCACAAATTCCGAAATAGGATTGTACGATTTCGCATTAGGCTGTTAGATAGTTGTATCAAGAATATTCCTTACTGTAAATAGAAATATACATTCTTTAGGGTTCCCCTATTATATAAAAGGGACCCCAATCATTTGTGACATCATCTGATCATTGGCAAAAATATATTATCCTACCTTTTTCTCTTACTATTCATCAGAATTGTCCTTTACATTTATTGTTCTTACTTTATTGTTCTTAGTCCATCTCGAGGTCACTAAGCTCGAGGTCACCACTGCTGAGTAACATTGGGTTGATTCACTTATTTCTTTCATTTCTACTTCATATTTCTTGAATATTAATTGGTATTGAATTTAATCACATATCTTTAAAACCACAAATCAAATTTAATTGCTACTTGTATTTTTGAGGTAAACAATCCTATACATACTCAAGTTTATTTAACGTATCCAAATCATGTAACGTAGTCGACTTCTTAGGAAAAAAACATGACAAAGATGAATAAGTGGCTCACGAGGCATAAAAAGAAACATATTATATTTGATCTCTAAATCCGTACATACTACATAACAATCCTACATCTAAATTACATAATCAGATCAAAAAGGACAGTCCGGTGCACTAAGCCCCCGCTATGTGCGGGGTCCGGGGAAGGACCGGACCACAAGGGTTTATTGTACATAACCTTACCCTGCATTTCTGTAAGAGCCTGTTTTCACGGCTCAAACACGTGACCTCCTGATCATATGACAACAACTTTACCAGCTACACCAAGGCTCCCCTTCAAATTACATAATCAGGCCACTCGGATAAATATGAAGTATGATCCATTGTCAAGCTAGGAATTTTATCAAGCTTAATTGGATTTGCTTTCACACCAAGCAATCTAGCTGGATTTCCAACAGCAGTAGTTCTTTCAGGAACTTCCATTTAACCAGCTCCAATTTTAGCACCATTTTCAATTCTTCGAATCCCGCACATATTAGTACACCGCGCTACTTTTTTTTAGCGTTCTTAGAATATAGTAATCGTTAGATTCTGCGGCGACGTGAGATAACATCAGAAGAAAGGAAAAGAAGACAGAATGTTGTACTCAAAATCTATATCGGGATTGGCCTCTAACTGTGGCAGAGCTTTTACTCCGATCTATAAATGAACTCCACAAGTTGGAGTACTTACCTTTTTGGGACTCCACGGACCAATATCCGCTTTTATTATATGGTCGATATCGATCTACTTTAATAGATTATATGTATGTAGAAAAATAAATGGCAACCAACTAGTTTCACACTAGGAAAACAAGATTCGAAGCAATGATCCAAATATTTTAAAAGTATCTTTGAGAAAAGGTTTTATCACTTGTGTATCCAAATCGTGTAACACAATCGACTTCTTAGAGAAAAAAAAGACAACAATAAATAAGCGACTAACGAGAAATAAAAAGAAACTTATTATATTTGATCTCTAAGTCGTACATATACATAACAATCCTACGTCTAAATTACAAAATCAGATCAAAAAGGACAATCTGGTTCCCTAAGCTACCGCTATGCGCGGAGTCCGGGAAAGGGCCGGACCACAAGGGTCTATTATAGACAGCGTGTAGTTACACTGTATTTCTGCAAGACACTATTTTCATGGTTCGAACCCATGACCTCCTTGTAACATGGCAGCAACTTTACCAGTTATGCCAAGACTCCCTTCAAATTACATAATCAGACCACTCAGATAAATATGAAGTATGATCCATTGTCAAACTAGGAATTTTATCAAGCTTAATTGGATTTGCTTTCCCACCAATCAATCTAGCTGGATTTCCAACAGCAGTTGTTCTTTCAGGAACTTCCATTAACACAACAGAACCAGCTCCAATTTTAGCACCATTTTCAATTCTAACATTTCCAAGAACACAAGTCCCTGCACCTATTAATACACCATCACCAATTTTTGGATGTCTATCACCACTCATTTTTCCTGTTCCACCTAATGTTACATTATGTAAAATTGACACATTATTTCCTATAATTGCTGTCTCACCAATTACAACTCCAGTTGCATGATCTAATAATATTCCTCTACCAATTCTTGCTCCAGGATGAATATCAACAGCAAAAACTTCACACACTCTATTTTGTATTACTAAAGCTAAAATCTTTCTCCCTTTAGACCATAATTTATGTGCTATTCTATGTGCTTGACATGCTAAAAACCCTTTAAAATTCAAGAAACAATGTATATAACTAATACAAGCTGGATCTCTTTCTTTAGCAGCTATCAAATCAGCATTAACATCAAAAATCAATTCTTGATCCTCTGTGAGCACCCCCATGAAAAGATCATATAGAGTTTCACTAGAAATACTCAAATTGCTTAATTTCATGGAAAGATGGTTAGATAAAGCACTTTCTATAGAATCATGAACCAAGATTGAATTTTTATAGTAATTTGACAAAAGGGGTTCTTGTTCAATATCTAACCTTGCCTCGTTTTGCATTTTTAGCCACAAATCATCATCTTTTGCAAAATTGTCCAAAATTGTATGGTTCAAGATGGTTTTTGGCTGTTTTTCTGAAATGGGTGTTTGAGCAACATGATTTGGGAAATTGGGTGTGCAGTATTTAGTATAGTTGTTGTAGATATGATCATCAATTTTGGGCTCACAAGAATGTAAACAAGCTCTTATGGTGAAAGTGGAGAGTTTATTACAAGGAGAAATTACATTCTTGAAAAGGGGTGGTGGTGATCCGAGGAAATTAGTGGACATTGAAGCAAAGTGTGCGTAGGAAAATATGGGGCGGCGAGGAAAGAGAGAGAGATACAAAGAGCGAGAAAGAGAAAGAAGTGGATATGGCAAAGCCTATGAAGAAAGAATAAAATGAGTTATTTTGTAGTAATGATTATTCTTTTGTCCTATTTCTAAGTTACACCCTTCCACTTTCTATAATTTGTGCTTTACTACAAGTTATAAAAAAAAAAATTATTTTTCATCCAGTATTCGGTACTCGTACCGAGGTTAGAGGCGGATCCAAGATTTGACGGTTGCAGGGGCACCATAACATTCATATAAATTTATCACTGTTCATGAAGATGGTACGGGGGTCTATGCTTATATCTGACTATTTTTTGAAAATATTTACAAGTATATTTCGGGTGTCGGTGACCCCTTAACCCATCATGTGCGTTCGCCTCTGATTGAGGTCCAACTAATTCCAGATTCACACCAATAAGTCCCACATTAAGTAATAAAGTGCTCCCTAATCAAGATGTCTTTATACCCAAAACTCGAACTCGAGACCTCTCGTTTGGTGTTTGTTACTTATTTTGGGCTCGACTAATGTTGATTCGTAGTGTGTAATGCTTATTAAAGTGACAAACGATCCCTATCGGCTTTTTTTTATATTCAGAGCTCAAATTCGAGACCACTGATTAAGGGTGAAGGAATCATATTTATCCCACCATATCTTTGTTAATAAATATTTGTGTAGCTATAAATTATTTAGGTAAAATACGAAGTTTAAAATTAATTTTGTTTAAATATATTTAAAATATTATTCTAGACAAACTAAAAAGAGAAGTATGTCGCTTAAATTAGAATAAGGAGTAGAAGAATTCAACATGGGAAGTTATAATGAAAATATTAGTATTGGAAGTGCATTTGTTATTCTGGAGATCAAATATGAATTACAAGAATAAGAATATATACAATTCATTCAACAAAAAGTCTAGCCAAAGTTTTGTAGCAAATTGATATCTACCAACTAAATACAAATGGAAGTTGACCAAGATTTTTATAGCATCAAACTATTTACAGTTTAGACTAGTTTGTAGTACATTTTATTAAGAAGAATATACTAAATACCGGTTGAATACTCAAATACAAAAATATACTACCACAATCACTTTGCTTTTTGTTGCAGGAGATGGAAGTATATATAGAGTTTTTGTTGAAGTTTTCGGGTGCCGGTAATCTCTTTAACTCATCATAGGTGTCCGTCTTTGATTGAGGTCCGACAAAATCCAAATTCGCGTGAAGAAGTCCCACATTGAGTAATAAAGTGCTCGCTAATTAAGACGACTCTATATCAAGGACTTGAACTCGAGACCTCTCGTTTGGTGTTTGATACCTATTTTGGGCTCGACTAATCTTGATTCGCACTGTGTAACGTTTATTAAAGTGACAAACCCTCTCTATCAGCTTTATTCCATATTCAGAGATCAAACTCAAAATCTTGGTGAAGGAATCCTTCCCACCATAACCTTTGGTGGTAGTTGTGAGCACGTGATTTTTGCCCTCACGACAATTACTCCCAAAATTTGTAAAATAAAATAGTTTTGATTTTGTGGGTTTCCCGTTTGTCCTTCCTTAGCGCCAGCATTTGGACTCTGTGTGTGTTTATTTGTTACATTAATCAAAAATACAAAAATACGTGTTGCAGGCATGTAGGAGTTAATGGTTAGATCGTAAAAAATTTTTAAAAAAATGCACAGTCTTGTCCTTCGCCATTAGGATTTTATTTAAATGTGTAATTTGCGTTAATGGTTGGAGTGCTAATTAATAGACGTGAAATTTTATTCCTCTTAATTTGCTTAAAGTGGCTTTAACTTGAGTGTGGCTAGTTAAGGAATGAGACAAGGGGCTAAAATTGCAAAGAGTCCAGCCCAAATTAGGCAGCCCAATCCGTCTCACCCAAAGCCATCAGGGACGCACCAAAACGACGCCGTATTGGCGTCTATATGCAGGCCGTTGATCAAATCCAATAGACGGCCCAGATCAGGGGTCTTTTTAATCCAAACGGCGTCGTTTTGATACGCCTGATCTAGACCGTCCGTCCTATCCAATCCAACGGTCCAGGTCACCCCGTCTCTACCCGATCCAGCCCCGACCCATTTCCCCGGACCGACCCAATCCCACAACTTAACCAAACGACGCCGTTAGGCATCAAGCAAATGATCCTGGACGTTGATCTCATCTGATCAAACGGCCAGGATTAAATCCCAACCACACTATATATTCCCAAACCATACCCCGCCCCCCTCAGAACCCCCCCTCCTCATCTCTCTCAAACCTCGTCTCTCTCAGAGACGAGGAACCCTAGCAGCCGCCCTAAAAACCTCCCACTGCAAGCCGGCGGCGACGACGCCGATGACCACCATCTTAACACCACAGGACCACCTAACTCCCCTCTCCACGAATCCGTTACTAGCTTGGTTCGAATCAGTCGGCATCGTCTCGAATCTTCATTTGAAGATTCGAGCAAAACTGAAACCTATCTCAACCAAGACCAAACTCGCACCCTAGCACCTCCTGACCTCCCTCATACCCAAACGGCCCTTGGTCCGGTTCGAATCTAACCAGAAGACCCCGAGCCTTAAAAGGCCGTATGAACCCTAGAAGTCAGAAATCGACAAGAGTTTGAGGTCTAATGAACCTTAATCCAGGTGTTCTCAACTGAGAACACCCTGATTAAGGTCCATTTGGCTCCAAAATTTCAAAACCAAGTTGGCCCAGGTCCTTTCAGATTTTAGTTCACTCGAGGTATTCCTGTTCTTTATTTTCTTTATCCTTTTGTTTTTTGTGTGTTATTTGGCAATATTTTTTTTTTTTTTTTGTTTCTGATTTCCTCGTTTAAAATTTTCTGTTCTCCTCCTCAAGACCTTTTATTTGGTCGATATTCGCTTCTGTTTGTTGGTTTAAATGTGTTTGTGATAGGATATATATTCGAGTCGATTAACGTCGTCGAATAATTAGTTGTGTATCTTTGTCGTGATTCTGCCTGAAAATTGTGAATCATTGATTCATAGGGTGATTTTGTTATCAATTATGTGCGTTATAATCGATTAAACGAACGTCGTCGATTAGTCACATAGGTCTGTTTGTTAGAACATTGGACAGTGATTAACACTGTCATTTGGTCCAGAGTCATTGCTGGATCTTGAAATTTGATTTGTTTATGGCTAAGCTTAGGGGTCTGAATTGGTTATAGCTGAGTTGAATTTAGCTACAATTTAGATAAAGATTTCAGAGTAATGGGAAGTCAGGGAATAATGTTTAAAATGGTCTTGCACTTGAAAATGGGTAATGGAACCTGCTGTTACAGCAGGGCATTTGGTTATGTCTGGGCATCAAGAATATTTAACTAATATAACCCACGCTTAGACAATTAAAAATAGGGAACAGCAGGGCATCCCATAACTCTTCTGCACTTCAACAGTTTTTAATTAGTAGAACCCACACCTAGACAATTTTAAGTGGGGAAATCAGGGAATAAAATGGGTGTTGTTCAGTTTTAAAAGATTTTAAATAGGCTGAAGGTTGTTAGTTGGTGATATAAGAATAGATGCTGGGCATTAGGAAAGGGGAGAACTTAGAGACTGGATTTTGAAAAGAGGAGGATATAACTCAGAAAAGAAAACACAGATAAAAACTGGAGTGAAAGTTACTGTTTCATCGATATTCAAGGGGGGATCAACTGTGAGTAGAGAGAAAATATTAAGGACACTGTTCCATCGAGTGTTGGAGAACAATCACGAGTTCTAGTTAGTTCGTTCATATCTTTCGGTTCAATATTTGGCTACTGGAATTTCAAAGGTATATTAGGCTGATTCTAAATAGTCTCAGGTCCAATCAAGCTAAGTTTTGGGTATGAGTATTGGTCTGTGGACATTTTCAAGTATTTGCTGGGTGTTTTCAAATTAAAACTGGTCTTTCCGAGCTTCCTGGACATTTCTGATTGCTATTAGTTGCTGTGTTGGGTTGCTGTTGCATTACTGCCCTACTGCTGCTGTTGATACTTCCTTTTCTTTTTATTCTCCAATATCAGGTACACAAATTGCATCCCTGACTGATTGTGAGCTAAAAAATGTGTGGAAAATAAAGCATATGAAGATTGAAGCTGAAGTTTGATTTAGTTCATGTCTAATTTCTGTTTATTGATTGTAATGATTGGACTGTGTTAAACCCCTGCTTTTGAACCTGTGCAAGCATCACAGATTGAATATTAGTATAGTTGGCCTAAATTTATAACTAATTGTGATTAGTTTCCTTTTACTTCACGCGCTAGTGTGATCAGTTGGTTTAACCCAGTAGGTTGATATCAATATTAGTAGTTAGTAGTTGGAAACTAGGATTTAAGCATGGTTCCCATATAGTGTTATACATTTAAACAGTTGTAATCGATTGGACTGTGGATTGCACTCGTGTAAACCACTTCAGTTACTGCTTTATTATGAGCATTGGCTAAAAATGGATTAAGTGTTGAACTTTGAATTAAACCAAGTGTGCATATAAATCTTTTAGTGGGTTTGGATTTCAGTGTTTCTTTATGATCAGCTAGGTATACTGTACGTAGGACATTTTAGGCGTGAGAATAACTGTTGGTTGAAACTTTTTAAGTGGGAGTTTCGTTGATAGATTTTTCATTGCAATTTTCAATACTAAAAGTGCATGAGTTAGTTCCAATGGGTTAAGTGGAATGAATACAAAACAAATAAAGAAAAGACCAATTCCTCGTTTACATTTATGTGGATATTGCAATGGACCTGTTGACTAACTAGACCTTCTTCTTTTATTAGAGACGAGACTAAGTCGAAAAATTGTAGTTTGCTTTAGGATTACCCTTAAAAATAAAAATGAGACGAGCCTCGCCAAAAATAAAAAATGTACAAATCGCGGGGCCCTCATAAGATGTATATATTAAAAATATTTAGACTTCGGGACGAGCCGTTTAGCGAATTTCACGGCCTTCCCAAAAATAATAACGCGTTAGTAGCTTTAGGCGCGTATTTAATAATGTTATCTCCCTAAACTCGGGTGCACATTTATGTGACCCAAATCCAAATCTCAACGAAGTCGAAATGTGTTAAAGGCCACAGGCGTACTGGTGCGGTGTGGTCCGAAATACATTTTCATGACGTTGCAATTCTCTTAAAAATAAGAAATACTAAAAGCAATTTATTAGCCTTTAAGTGATAAATGAGACGAGCCTCGCTAAATAACACGCAAACTGCGGGGCCCTCAGTAGGTGGCTATTTTAAATGCTTAGATATCGGGACAGGCCGTTTAGCTAATTTTACGGCCTTCTCAAAATAACGATACGCTAGTCGCTCTAGGCGCGCCTTTAATAATGTATTTTCTTAAACTCGGGTGCACATTTATGTGACCCAAATCCAAATCTCAACGAAGTCGAAATGTGTTAAGGGCCACAGGCGTACTGGTACGGTGTGGTCCGAAACACATTTTCACGACGTTGCAATTCTTTTGTTAAAAATAATAATAGTAATAATAAAAGCGATTAAAGGTTAAATTTCGCACATAAGTTAAAGTATGTTATAAATCAAATAATTATGCCAAACATAACAGTTGAGCGACCGTGCTAGAACCACGGAACTCGGGNATTCGGGATTCAACCGGTGACTTGGGACACCATAAATCTCCCAAGTGGCGACTCTGAATTAAATAAATAAATCTCATTTTGATTGTCCTTTAATTGGAAAAACTCCTTCTACTACGCCCTTCGCGGGATGAGGTAGCGCCGAAAGGAGGTGTGACAGCTCTGGCGACTCTGCTGGGGATTAGGGCCCAGAACCATTGGTTCAGGGTTAGAAATTCGAGCGTAGAATAATTGTTGTATTTGGCTTTGTTTATTATCTGATATTTTATATGATATATGCTTAATGTGCAAATGATGATTTTTTTACCGCTTTAATATTATTTGAACTGTATATATAAACTGTGCCAAAACCCTTCTCTCCTTACCTCCGGGGATATGCTTACTGGTTGAGACTCCCTGTTCTGTTAGTGTCGTACCCTAAAATAAGAAAGAGGCTCGGAAAGTTTCTAAGCCGGCTAGCCTTTTGGTTCCCGGAAAGGAGCTCCTTCCTCGACTCGAGTTGTCCGCTCGGGTACACAATCTACAACACATACCCAGGTTTTGAACTTAGAATAATGTGACTTCATGCCGGATCCCTAGTAGGAACGATTATTTGCATCATGTTGCATTTGACTTAGGGGACTCAACACAAGGGTTGGGTCCGTCTAGGATAGGCAACCTGAAATGAAAAGACCATCCTGCTGCACCCTGTTTATTTTGCGCATTTGTTTGTTTCCAACTTGCATGCTGACCAGCTTCTGAAAATTGGGAATATCGAAAATTATGAGACATCTGCTCGTTTTTATAAAGGAACCAATGCCCCAGTACTGGCGGAACTCTGCCGAAATTTTGAAGGGAAAAACAAATTAGGTTGGTCGAGAAAAGAAAAGCTAAAGAGTTTTATTTTTTTTTTTTAAAAAAAAGGGGAGTAGTTTTATTACCCCGAACTACGCCGGATTGATTCTCACAGGGCGTGAGATACGTAGGCAACCCTCATCGGGTCCAATCTGTCCTTCACAAAAATATGTAACCAAAAAAGAAAAGTGTCAAAACTGATTTTTGTCATAAACTAATTAGGTGAGGCCGTTTTCAATAATAAC
>MU717221.1:39583-156906 GCA_026770625.1 Nicotiana glauca | reverse complement strand
GGGGGAGCTATTTCTTGGCAATCTAGACTACAGAAGTGCATAGCTCTATCCACCACAGAAGCCGAATATATTGCTATCACAGAAGGTGCCAAGGAACTATTATGGATGAAGGAGTTTATTAATGATCTTGGCTTTGAGCAGCCAAGGTACATCTTATTTTGTGATAATCAGAGTGCTATCTGTCTTACCAAGCACTCCACTTTTTATTCTAAGACCAAACATATAAATAGAAAGTATCATTGGATAAGAATGGCCATGGAAGAGAAATTATTTGAGGTTGAGAAGATACACACTGATGAAAATCCTTCTGATATGCTGACAAAGGCAGTGGTTGCAGATAAACATGAATTTTGTAGAAAATTGGCAAGCATGAAGCCTGTCAATAGTTCCTCTACTTGAAGATACATTTGGCCCCTTGGCTGGAGGAGGAGTTTGTTGGGCACATGCCCATATTGTCCAGTCAAAGGCTCAATGGCCTAATCCTATTCTCTTTTGGTTTCCAATCCTATTTGGAATTGGATTCGATTTATTCCTATTTTAAGTGGGTTTTGGCTTTAAGAGAAAGCACAACTCAGGATCTATAAATAGGACAACCTTGTAGAATTATTCTATGCTCATTGATACAAGTCTTTGAAAGACTTAAGCACATAAGAGTGGGTTTTGAGAGAGCTTTCATCAAGAAAGAAGAGAGAAGAAAAATATTTGTTTTGCTGCAAATTTTTATTCCGACCAGCCAAATTCAAATCACGTTTCCGATTCGTTAATTGTTGGATCAGGCTGAAATTTTAACTGGGTGTTCGTAACATCTTGATCTTGGATTTGAACGGTGGAGATCGGATTTGGAGGCTCGTAGCATCTGATTTCGAGCCTCGAAGAGCAGCTTTATTTTGTGGATTATACTCTTTTTTCAATTGATTAGTTGTTGCTCTTGTTGCTATTGTTTCTCCATGTTTGACCCTTGTTGTGTAGCCAATTTGGAGAACTTTTGTAACCCTCTTATTGTTATAGTGGAGCTTTTTGGATCTGTGATCCCGTGATTTTTATCTTCGATTTGAAGGGTTTTCCATGTTAAAATTTGGTGTTCTTTATATTCTTTATTTTCGGGTTTGCCTCTTCCTCAACATAACAAAAATAAGTGCGACTAATAAGTACTAAGTAATAATTACATGACTAAATAACAGTAAAAGTGAATTATGCATTTTCACTATCTAAATCAATGTGAGACTAAAAAAATAAATATCCAATACTATTGTCATTTCTAGTATTGAATTGGAATTCTTTTTTGGCATTAGTATTGATTTGATTTTGCTTTGGCTTTATTTGAGTTACTAACTTTTATGAGCTATAAAACATATTTGATCATTCAAAAGTTATAAGTCCAAGCTTGAAATAATACATTAAAAGGGGAAACTATTAAAGAGTTTAAATTATATTTATAAATTACATTACAATAATTATTTTTATGTATAAAATATTTTTAAAACTTGTATACATGTAATGTCGAGTTGGTTTGATTTCGGTTTGACCTTTTTAGTTAAAACCAAATCAAACCAATAATGGTCGGGTTATTTTTTCTAACACCAAACCATAGTCGAATTTCTTTTTTTTCCGGTTTGACTCGGATTATCGGTTTGGTGCGATTTATCGATTTTCTTTGTACACCCTACCTAAAACCATCGATTTATGAATTTTACCCTTCTCCCTAGGAGATGAAGCCCATAGTGACTCTTGGACGGACATATGAACTTTGTAATCATCTCCGTTATATTTCTGGATATGACACCTCGTAGCCACTTTTACGCATACTATTTAAATATATCCACAGTTTATAATGCATTTAAAGATGGGGTTTTGACATAGTTACCCATAAAAATAAAACTATTTACCCTTGTCTACCCATTTATTTTTCTACCTATAAACTAATTACATTTCCTACCCATATTAGTTTTTGTAGAGAATTTTTTCTTTATTCTCCAATTCTTTTTTATTTCTATGCTTCCTTTCTTCTTCTTTTTATTTTTTTTCTTTTCTGCTTTTCTGTTTTCTCGTTTTCTTCTCTTTTTTTTTTTTTTTTTTCTAATTTCGTTTAACTTTTTTTATATTCTTTTTTTCTTCATAATCTAATTTCATTTACTATTTTTTATCATTCTTTTTTTATACAATAAGAAAAATAATTAATATAGTAAATATTTGTTCACCTTTTTTTAATATAACTATTACAATATACCTTTTATTTTATTTTTCTTTCTCATTTTTTAAATTCAATTATTAAACTAAAATAATATCAGTTGTCACTTAATCTAATACACTGAATATCACATTGACTGTTGTTGAGCACCATAAATTACATAATCAGATTCTAAGAATCAAAACGTGATTGTCATGCAAACGTGGTTCTCCTTCCCTATAAATATCAATACACACCCTACCATTAGCAGTAATACAACCAGTTATAGAGCAAGAAAACATAATCTACAACAATCAAACCTCCATATATACTAGTTAGAATAAAAATGATAATAAAATATTAAAAAATAGAACAAAAGTATAAGTAGCGAAAAAGACTTCTAGTACCATGTGATACCAATATGGTATATATGTATACCAACAGAGTATATGATTTCTCTAGAATATTGTTACAACTATCTGCGACTATACTACTCTACCAAAACATTAAAGGACGCAATAAAAGTATGAGAAAATTACATGCTCGTATTGCAAGTTAAATATTCGCAAAATAACTTGCTCATTTCGTATACTAAGAGGGTATATAGTTGTATGGGGCCGTTCCAACAATTGCCTATAACTATAAAAATTATTAATACACATAATTTATGTCCATCGACACACAAAAATTCCAGCATTATTGCAACTCATGTTGATATAAATAATTTCATAATAGAATTCACTTAAAATGCAGCTAAAACAACCAAAACAATGTTCAAACTACCTTATGATACTAATATGGCATATAACTATACCAACATGGTATACAGTTTTACTAGTTAATTTCCGGCAACTATATGGCTATACTACTATTACATAACATACATGCATAAAGAGAAAAATAAAAAAATAGTGTACCACATGTTAATATAATAAGGTATTTCAAGATATTATACTATATTATTATTATTAAAATAAAATCAAATATTATACCAATTAAATGCAGCTAATACAACCAAAAAATAAATCAACTAGCATATGATACCAATATAGTATATAGGTATACTAATAGGGTATATAGTTGGAATGAATTGTATACTAAAATGGTATATTAGATATTGTACTATATTATTATTATTAAAATAAAATCAAATATTATACCAATTAAATGCAGCTAATACAACCAAAAAATAAATCAACTAGCATATGATACCAATATAGTATATAGGTATACTAATAGGGTATATAGTTGGAATGAATTGTATACTAAAATGGTATATTTGTATACTATTTGAATATACAATATAAATTCGTCTTCTTCTCTGGTTCAACTAATTTCTTTGCCGTTCAACTCAATTTCAATCCAAGATTTGAAAATCTACTTTAAAATCTCCACCAAATTGACTCCGGAATATAGCCACATCCTCCGGTTAACATTTCAAACATACTCGGTCAGAATCTGATAAAAATAACCACAAACTCAACAAATCCAATTTATGAATTTCAAAGCTTCAAGGTCGTTGAATAGCAGATTAAATTTTTTGAAGAAGTCAGAAGTCTTAGAAATCAAGTCATAGAATAAAATAGAACGAAACACGTGCTGATTTAAGATTTGTCTAACGCGTATGTGTGTGCATGGTTTTGTTAGCTCTTATCAGAAACACCTCACACGATTTAGGCTTGGAAACCAAGCAATAATAAGAGTTGACTCCACGAATTTTCCCAATTTGTAGTATCCAAAGAAAACTTTTAACTTGTCTTCTTTCATGATGAAGCAAACCCGCCCTTACTAAAATGAATTGCATTTTCAATTGCTCCCTCACGATGCAAGTGAAATTTGCTGGTAATAAATTTAGATTGCCTAGTTAGAAATTGTAATTAATTTCCAAATGGACAAATCCGGGTAAATAGTTTGGGAGCGATAGGCATTTAGTGTTATTTCCTCTTTAAAGATTAATCAATTCGCTCTTGACGATACTAAGTCTTAAATTTTAAATTAGCATTTCAAAAATTTAGAATACAAAAATTAAGGATACTTAATCCTGAAGTTTGGGTGAATTGACTAATCTTTAAATATTTGTAAATTATGATATGTTTTAAATAGCAGACTTAAAAGTGCACTTCGCCCGTTATCTTTTGTTTGTTTATCTAAAAAATGTATGAACAAATACGAACCATTCTTTAATCTCTGCAAAAAGTCAAAAGAGACATTTCCTTTGAGTTGGAAGAAAGAGTGATGAATGAATCCTACATTAGTCAAATAATGAGGTTCAAAAGCCAGAATCATATATAGGAATAAATAGGGAGTAATTGATCCATGAATGGTTAACAGCTTACACTACTAGATTCTGAAATCTGCAGGCTATTTGCACAACAATGTGTCTCGTGTTGCATTACCGGTTACTGGATTCACCCTGCAGACGAATAATGTTTTGTGTATATGGTAAGTATGGAACTGGACTGACATACTGTAAACATATAGACTTTGAAAGGAACCTCTTACCCGTCAGCAATCTTGCAAAGGTATTCCCGTTGATCGTCTCTTAAAGGAACATCCGTGAAGTCTGAACATATACAAGGAACATCAAGGAATCAGTATGAAAATAACCAATAAATAGTAATCCCATAGGATGTTTACAGCAAATTTAACAGTGCACATGATATCTTCGTCATTCTATTCCTTCAAAATGTTCTACAAATTCATTTTCATCTACACCAAGAATGCAAGCTTAAGGTATGGTGCTCACCATTTTCATCAGCTCTACATTCAACTTTGTTGTTCATTCCTTTTAAGAATATATACAAAGTGAATAACCAACAAAAGGGTTCTGTATCCGAAATACACTATCAGTAACAGGGAACCAATACTAGTATAAGAGCATCCTGTATTAGCCGGAAAATAGACTCGTCGGGTGAACCTATGATGTGACGACAAACATCATTGAAGTTAGTACGACAAAAGAAGTATGCAATGCCTCGGGGTGGTACACAAATTTACCCTACTTATTAGCTTCGGAGTCAAACACAAGAACACAACCATGGATCTGATAAATAGGGATCACTAACGGTTACGAGTATGGAAAGAATCAGTCAATCCCTGATTACACAGGATTTGCCATCACTACCTCAACAAATCAATCATGTAACGGACAATTAATGCAATAAATGACAGTAACAGGCAGGACCTAAACAAGGCAAACAGTTACGAATGAAAGTTTTATTTAAACCTTCTTCTATATCTTGTATCATCATAGAGAAATACTCAATTACTCTCTCAATTATATTGCTCGATTTAAGCTCTCTATTATTGAAAAACATCTTTGCGATCATACGGAAGAAGGGCTACATTCATCGACAAGATTTCTATTACTTTCCATCTTTCAAATTGTTCTTTTTTTATATCTGTTCCTTTTTCTTATCGTTATTATTTGGAAAAGTGAATTAGATAGGTTAGTAGTAACCCGAAATATTTATTTAATTGCTTTGATCACAAAACCCTTTTTTAGGTTAAACAGTTTGGTTCCGTTACCGGGAATCTAACAATCCTTCAGTTTTCCATTTATAATTTCTCTTCTCCTAATAACAAATTGTGTCTGGAACCGATCAAGTCATTCAGCAGGGGAATGAATAAGGGGGAACACCTCCAAGGACTTCAGCCACACATTTTCCACAACATTCACGTGATAATTTACCTGCCAGATCTGCTAATTGTAGTACTGAGCAGTGAAATGAAGAACAATCATGTTTGTAGGATGAATGGAAGCAATTTACTGCTTAACAAATTAGGGAGGCATTAAGAACTTTGGCAAGCAATGAAACAACAGCAAATCTAGCACTGTCAAATTGGTTTTATTTGAAGAATATATTCTTCAACCATAGAAGACCAAGTTTACCTTTTTCTTTCTTTTGGGAAACAATCAACTCAATGTCAATGCTGAGGACAAAAAGCAGCAACTTTCTTCAGCTTGCATGTCAGTGTTCAAATTCACGGTAAAAATTCATTGAATTGGTACTTAATGTTCAGAAGATGAATAAGATACTGAGAAAAATTTCATGTTGAAGGTGGAACATAGAGAAATCGCCACACCCAAACTGACACATTACTGCGCAGTTTTTATTCCTCTATATCATCTTAGCTAGTCCAATTCCATAAATATTTCTCCAAACGTTGCTAAAAACAGCAGCAGCTCTCCGATTTTAATAAACCAGTGTATTCTTCTACTCTTTCCCATTATGCATAATTCTTTTCGTTTTTTAGATAGTTGCTTGACTGCGTTCTTGTGCAATAACTACCACCCAGGGCATCATGGTGTACTTCAGTATACAAGAAAACCAAATGAATAGTCTTTTGCTGTTTCCTCTTACCTGCCCCTTCTATATTGGACCCCTTGAAAGATGTATTGCCAGTTGTAAGTGCTCCTTCCAGGTTAGCGTTGCTTAAATTCACCTGCACCGTAGAGGTTGGTAGTCACAACAACAGAGTAGCAGCAATTCCAGCAGTGTAGAAATATGAACAAGGTTTATCTATTTGTTTTTTGTTTTTTGATAAGGTAAAGTTTATCAAGGTTTATCTATTTGTTGAACTGGAGGATATGTCAGTTCAGGTTCATTAGACAACAGGGCTGTTCATTTAGTTTCACTAAACTAGAGAGAGTTCTAATTCAGTGAGGGAGGCGAAATTTTCACTAAGAGGAGACAAAAAATAAAAGAAGTAAACAGGCAAAGAAGTCAAAGGGGATTAAACATCTAATATATACAAATAAAAAAAAGATTTAACCATATATAACAATGTAATTTTTCAGCGAACCTTCCATCCCCTAGCTCCACCCCTGATCTGATCAATCACCTAAGATTAACAGTGAATATTGGACATATCTGATGTTAAGCACTGGGCTTTATCATATAAATTAAGAAAGATGTGGCCCAAAGGGTTGATAGGAAGCCAGTGGTCAGTAAGATTTATCTAACACACATGTAGGCTATGCATTCAACAATTTCTAGGCGGGCCTGGGCCGGTTCAAACGGGCCCAATGGCTATTTGTTTAAATTTTTTTTTTTTTTTTTAAAGGTCCAACGGTAAGAATTTTAACATATATATATATACACACACACATATACATACGTATATATATAAGGCACTATATATATCTCTAACACATATAAACTATATATGTATATCTAATACATATAAACTATACATACATATGTATAAGGCAATATATAGTATATAAGGCATAAATAATAATATATACACATAATACACCCTTATATATACATACTATATATTTATATAGCTATATATAAGCAATTTATATTAGTATATACATATATAGTTTACAAGAAAGTGTATACCGCGGGCCCCGCCCATTTAGCCCGTTTAGGCCCGCGGGCCCGCCCATTTAGCCCGGGACCACTTGGGCTTAGGACCGCCGTGGGACGGTTCCACATATTGGGACCGTGAAGCCCGGGACCGCCAAGCCCGGCCCACCTAAAGTCCAAGCCCATTTGGCCCGGCCCGTTTCAACCCGTTTGGCCCAGGCCCAGACCACAATACAGCCTTAATCAGAGATAAGTCTTCATCAGAGAATACAATACAGAGATAAGCATGTCAGAATTCCGATTTGGAGCATAAAGTACAAGGTGCCAGATGCACTAATTGCAAAGAGACCCTCTCTTGACCAGGCTTTCTCATTGGCTTTGACAGACAAAACCTTTTATTTTATCTGGATTACGTGGCAAAACCGCCTGTATCAATCCGGAAAGAAAGATTGTGGGGCCAGACAGGGATACAACTTTCATTGAGTGTAGGATCGAGACTACAAATGGAACGGTATCTGTTGGTAGATCCACATTTCCATCCGCCTATGTAAGAGATTTCTTTGTGCTGGGTCGTGAGCTACATGGAGCGTTAAAGAAATGAGTTCCTTTGCCTTTGCCTTGGATATTAGGAATGGTGAGAAAGGCTTACTGTTGGTTTGACACCCTCCAAGAAAGATTGGGAACACCAGGCTGCGGTCAGTCAAGGAGAGATTAGGTCAAGGGATTTAAGATAGAAGTTCCATCAATCAAAGGAAAAAGGATGCTCGGGGAAAGAAGGAAACAAAGATATCCAAAGGAATAGGCCTTGAAGGAAGGCATGAATGAGAGAGAACCGGTCTAAGGGCTGAAAAGATATGTTGCGTCACCTTCCTAAGCCCTTACTCCTTTTCCTAGTGTGATTCGCAAAAATAGGACACTTCGGTGCCACTCTTATTTTTTTACCGCGCTTGCCCATGGTTTAACAAGTTTTGACCATCGCTTGCCTTACGGGCAACGCTTTTGAGTTTTGATCTTAAAGGTTTGCTCACGGGGCAAGCGGGGGTCAAAAAAATTAAGACCATCCATTTTCAAGGTCGTTGGTAGGGATGGCAAGCAGTGCGGTGCGGTGTGGTCTTTATAAACCCACAAAATTTCAACCCGACCCAGTTCTTTTTTTTTTTGGTTAGTTTTATTTCCTTTTAATTTTTTTGGCTAAAAGTTTCCATGTCAGTTAAGAATTTACTGTTGGATGTAACTGCTTTGCTTAGCTTCTCCAATATATGGTATAGGATTAAAAGTACACAAAGTCAAACAATAATAGTAAGGTTATTTAGAAATTAAATGCTTTTTAAAAATATTTTGAAGTAGTAAAATTATATAAAAGTAGTAAGTAAACATGAAACTAATTTCTATATAAAAACTTGAGTGGCTTCCGTACTCCATTGTAGATTAGATTTAGCACACCATGTAATAAGGTACTGATAATCGGTGTAAATTTTTTTTACGAATTACTTATTAAAAAAATTACGAATTAGGCGAATAAATTTAGGATTGTTTATTATGTTATCCGGAAAACCTTTCTAATGTAGACATACTTTGACAGGAACGCTGAAACTTAATATCTCAAAAGTAGACCGAAGACATCACTGAAAGGTTATAATTTTGTAAGCTCTAACTCGCACCAGCACAAAATTTAAATTTTTTACCCCGTTTAAACCCGCACCGCCAAGTATATGTCTAAACGCACTGTGCCCCGCACCCACCTCGCCCATTGCCATCCCTAGTCGTTGGGTGTAATTTCCTGCTTTTTTCCTTTTGCACGTCTTGTCAAAGTAGAAGATGTGCCAGTAGTTCAAAAGTACTTTCTTAAAACGATGAATCACTTCTCACTAACAGGGCATTCTGTGCAATGATAAGCCTGCCATTCCGAGAACCTAAAGTCTTCAACACAGAAATCATCCAAATAAAGTAGGACTAACAATCTTTTAATTTCCCCGTCAACCTAAGTCTGCAAAGTGGCAAGCAGTTACTAGGACACCTATCCTAGGTCTGTATTGATGCAGCTATTTTTCTCTCCACAAAGCCAAAGGGACAACAGTAACGTATTGGTCATGGAATCAATCAATGAGCCACTCACCTTTGTCACATTTGCTAAGGAGAAGTCAGCCCCTCTAAGATCAGCATCTGAAAGATCAGCTCCTGGCCATATGAAGGGAATATTACATAATGGATAAACAATTACGTTAACATAACATTTTACTGAAATAACGATATTTAGGTGAAAATTCAAGAGCCTTCAGTTTCGGGAAGCACCAATGAAACAAGCACCAACACCAAGTCATGACAAGCCTTTTACGAGAAATTTGAACTTATATAACATCCTTCCTTTCATTTCATATAGCATCACTGTTTAAGACAGTGATTCATGCTGTTACAGAATATAAAGTGAATTATATAATCAGGAACATGGATGCACTCAATTAAGCCTGGATTTCATAATAAAGATTCAAATTAGTGCAAGGATTACTTTCTTTATTTCCTATATGGTCCTGAAAAAAGTGTTGTTTAAAATAAGAAGATGAATGAGACGATGGTAATGATACATTTCACAATTGCATACAAATTGCAGATTTTCTTTTGAAAAAGGATCATCTACTACAATTCTCATTATAGGAAAAGTTTCTGCAGGACGCAGGTCTTGCTCTGCTATCTCAATTTATATGTTTTTTATGACTCTTCCTGCTTCTCCCTAAAGCGGATTCTTATTTCTCCCCCCCCCCCCCCCCCCCCCCCCCCCCCCCCCAAACCTTTCTTTCTGATGTTTCTTCTAACTTTTCACCAGGTCACATTTCCAGAATCTTCTTAGCTGGTGTTCCATTCGATGGTGGTTATCGTTTTCCATTTGATTCTCTATCGTTGAAGATAGTGGGAAAATTAGTGTGTCAAATGGGTACTGGTGCTTACATCAGATGGATTATTCCTTTGATGAGCAATATCAAAAACCGCAGATCAGATTATTACTTACATTACCAACTGAATATTTTCCGCTACTAAACCAGGAAATGGAATGTAAAGAATGATGAACTTGCCTGTTAAATCGGCATCAAAGAAGCTAGCTCCAATTAAATTTGCACCTTTAAAATTAGCTTGCCTGAGAATTGACTGTGACAATCTCACATAAACAACATATGCATTCTTAGTCGTACAATGAAACAGCAACTAGTAAATATCAAGATAACCTTCGCGTTAATCAATAAATCATATGAAATGGTACAAGAGCAAAAAGAAAGTAGTGTGAATAAAACCACATTATTACCGTTTTAAAGTCTTGTTTGATCAAAGTTTTGCCACTAAAATCCTTCCCTGTAAGATCTTGGCCCCTTGTCACTCCAGCACCGTAAGGACCTCCACCCTTGATTATGCATCAAACTCATATGAGAAACAAAGAAAACCCACCAATTCATTTTGAGCTTGGAACAAACGAAATAAAAAGGGCTGAATACCTTAAACGCTAAAGCAGGATCCGAGGCCAAGAAGAGTGAAGCAGAGAGAAGAGCTAGAAAGCTTGCTCTTGATATGGATTCACCAAAAGAGACCAAAGCATTTCTCGAACTCTCAACTGAATTCAGCGAAACCTGTGATAAATTCGGGCACAATTGACTTACTCTAACAAGAACAATTGGCTAAGTTTACTGGAGTAAGGACTTTGAAAAATCAATTGGGAATATTTACCTGTGGTGAGAAAGAAGAAGATTGATGCGTTAGTGGGAACGGGTTAGGACTCTGAAGTTTATTTGGATTTGGAGGGAGTTTGGTACACAAGCAGACGCTAGGAATTGCCATTTCTTGGTTGATTGCTGATATGGAAAATGTGTATGGCTAATCCGTATGATGTTTATCACTTTTAAAAACTAAAGGCGAAAATTGTAAGATGACCCATGAGAATTGCCAAAATATCACAAAATTCCACTCAACCTTACATGTAACTACACCTTTTTTTTTTCCTTCACATAATATTCTATACTCGCATAGGGGCATCTCTAGATAGAGATAAAAGAGTATTTACCATTCAATAACAATACTTATATAGATATAATACATTCTACTCTAGTAAAGCCAATAACATCTTGTATATTTTAGAACTAATCCAAAATTGAGATAAAACAATAATAGAAAAGAAGAATATTGCAAAGAAAGGAAAGAGAGAATTCTATTGGTTTTAAGGAAAACTACAACAGGATAAAATCTCCTATTTATAGCGAAAGAGTGATTTAGCCACACAAAAACAAACTCTAAAAATTCTTTAAAAAATAGACATTCACTCTAAGTACAATTCTATTCATCACACTCCCCCTTGAATATCTATTCAATAGGTAATGTGCCCCGTTAAAACCTTAACTAAAATCAAACCAGGTGGAAAAAAATTTTAGTGAAGGAAAAAGAGTACACATGTTTAATAATACCCCTTTTGGTTGCCTCGTTAAAAATCTTGCAAGGAAAACCTAGTGGGACAAAATCTTGTAAGAAAAAAAAGAGTATAACGCGTCTTAACTCCCCTAATGAGATCATCAATTTACATCTTTGAGCCTTCGCATCCCAATCTTGTACACTAGCTTCTTGAAGGTTGACACCGATAGAGATTTGGTGAACAAATCAACCATATTATCACTTAAACGAATTTGTTACACATTTATATCATATTTCTTTTGAAGATCATGTGTGAAAAATAACTTTGGTGAAATGTGCTTTGTCCCCTCTCTTTTTACGAATCCTCCCTTCAATTGGGCTGTGCAAGCTGCATTGTCTTCATACAAAATCGTGGGTAGTTTTGTCACATTTCAAACTATATTTTTCTTGAAAGATGTATTGTAGACCTCAAACACACACATTCTCGACTTGTGTCATGCATAGCAACTATCTTAGCATGGTTAGATGAAGTAGCCACAATTGATTGCTTAGTCGATCACCGAGATATGACAGTGCCTCCATATGTAAATACATAGCCTATTTAAGATCGAGCCTTGTGTGGGTCAGATAAATACCCAGCATCGGCATAACCAACACAATCGGGAGTGCAATCATTGACATAAAATAAACCTATATTGGTAGTCCCTTTTAGATACTGCAATATGTGTTTGATTCTGTCGGGCCTTGTATTAGCAAGATACATTAGTGCACCAATAGCGCTAATATATGGTACTTCAAGACCAAGAAATATTTCATTCATTTCTTGAGATCGGAACGGATCCTTATTCACATCAGTGATTGAACAACCATTGGAGTACTTAACGGATGTACTCCATCCATGTAAAATTATTTCAATACCTTTACTGTGTGGGCAGATTGACGACCAAAAATTATGTTTTCCATATGTTCAATTTGCAAGCCGAAACATAATTTTATCTTTCCGAGATCTTTCTGTAAGGCCCAGTGAAAATTTGTGCTCAAAACCTAGTAGCTCGTGGTGTTAAGTTATGAATATGTGTTGGGAATGTGTAGAAGCTCTCCGCGGTTCGGACCCATTGTACTGATTTAGCATTTAAAAATCAAATAGTCAAAGTTTTCCAAAAAAGTGTTATTATGTGGTCCAGAATACGATCGTAAATATAGCATGCGGACCGCATTTCTGTCGCAAATCAAGTCAGTGGTTTAAAAAATGCGGTGCATTATGCGACCACATAACTGATACGCGAATCGCATTTCTACCGCAAAATGAATCAGTGTGTCAGTCAAATTTGAGGTAAAAAATGCGGTGCATTATGCGACTGGAAAACAGGTATGCGGGCCGTATTTCCACCGCAAACCCAAACAGTAGGATCAGGTTTTTGGAGCACTTTTGCGGCCCATTCTGCGGACCGCATTTCGTCTCTGGGACTGCAAACCTAACTCGGGATCCTATTTTTCTAAATTTCAAACCCGACCTCCTTTTCAATAAAACACTCCACTCTCTCATTTTAACATACTTACTGAACAAAATAGAGAGAGGGAAGAGGGGGTTCTTGAGAGATAAAGCTTATCCTCGTTCAATTCGATTTTTCAAAGTCACCCAGGCCCGGAAAAATTCGAGTAGATATCTCCATCCCCGTTCTTGTAGGTAAAATCCCCAACCTTTTTTCATTGGTTTTCATATTTAAACAAAAAAGGGGATTCTCATGCATTGATTCTTAAAAGTGGAAGTTGAAATACACATGCATGACTTTTAAAACCTAAAATCTAGTAAGAGGAATTGGGTAGGAGTAAAGAATTATAAAAGAAGGGTTGATAACGTAAATAATTTTGGGTTGTATTTGTGAACTTCAATTCTAAGATATATGTGTTAATTTGTGAAATAGATTGAAGGTACTAGACTGTTGGGTGAATTGAAAGTAGAAGTTAAAAAGGAAAATTTGACTCCAAGTATGTATGACTAACTTTAACCTTTGTGAAGTCCCCTTGTTTGTGAGTAACTGGTATGTGTTACTTATGTGGACTATTTGTGAATGATTAATATGCCTTGAACGTGTTGGTTAAGTTTTTCCGATACAATGGTGTAAGTAAATAGCAACAAACCAAGTGTGTGTATGTGAATGCGTTTATGTGGTAAGGGTTGTGTAATAAATGATGGGAAGAAGTCGTAATTGATGCAATTAAAACAACTGTGATAATACCATATGTGACTTGTCAAGGGCAATTATCGTTGTGACTTAAATTGCACATTGGGGTGTTGTATATGATGGAAATGGCATTGATATTTATGGAAATTCTTGTAAATTGTTGTTATTGTTGTTGTTGTTGTTGTTGTTGTATTTGTTGTTGTGTGAAATGTGATTGTCCGGTAGGATCGGGTTGTACGCCGCAACACGAAGTAATAAGGTGTGAGTTTTGGTGATAAGGGTGGCCGAGTTAATAAGGGTGGCTGAGGTAATAAGGGTGGAAAAAGTGATCAAAATCACTACTGAAATGAAAATATTGAAAAAATTGTGAAATCCCCGATGTGATGAGATGATGTTGAAAGAGGAAAAGGAGAGACTGTGAAACTTGTTTGGCTTTGGTTGTTTATTTCATGTGCATTGATTATTGATTCTATTATTGTTGCTACTTGTGTGTTATTTGATTTTACTTGAGGTAAAATTTGTTCATATATACCAGTACAATTCAAATGTACTGACGTCCCTTTTGCCCGGGGCACTACATTTGTATTATGATTGTAGGTGGTTCCATAGCAGGTACTACAGTCCACTGACTATAGCACTCATTCACTCCCCGTCAGCCAAATTGGTGAGCCCCTTTCCTCTCGGGGCCCTGTGTGGCTCATGCCGCTTTTTTCCCCGGAGTTTTATTTTAGTTTTTGTGTAAGGTATAGCCGGAGCCTTGTTACCGGCAAGTATTGTATCACTCTTTTGAACCTTAGAGGCTCCGTAGACAGGAAACGTGGATTATGTATTTGTGTATTTTGTGTTTGGGTAGTATACCTTGTAAACCACGCCAAGTATCCATGTATGCTATGTATATTTCATAAAAAGGTGTTTAAGTTATAAATGGATATTTTCCTTGATTAATGAGTAATGAAAACACGGGGTAACACATGGGATAGGAAAGACACCCAGGTCCGCTTGACTGGGGCTACCCGATTGAGCACCAATCGCGCCCCTCGGTTTTGGGGCGTGACAAACTTGGTATCAGAGCCAGGTTTTAAAAGAGTCCTAGGATATCTCGGAGCCGTGTCTAGTAGAGCCCTTCTTATCGTTGTGTTGTCGACCACATCTATAAGTAGGGGGCTGCATGGACATTTAGGAAATTATCCTCTTCTTTGTTATTCTATATCGTGCGGTGAAGTGAAAAGTGGAAGTATTTATGTCTAACTCATGCTCTGTTCTGAATTTTTCAGTAATGGCACCTAAGAAGAGAGCTAGACTCGGCCTTGGGGCCAATGCCACCCCGAGTGAGGCTATGAATCAAGTACCTGATGCCGTGGGTGAGAGTGACTCCCCGGTCTTGAATCTACCTGGCCCGTCTATCCTAGACCAAAGTGTTCCTGTTCCTGCTGCGGCAGAGGGTGTTACCATCCATCCCGCCGATATTCCTAATTCTGATGCGGCAACTTTCAGTCCCCGGGTTCCTGATGGTGACCTTAGAGGAGCCATCTGTATGTTGACCCAACTAGTGGCCGCTCAGGCCCAGAGATCTCATGATGCCCCTACATCCTCCAGCGAACGGGGAGATTCTGCCAGTTCCAGAGTCAACCAGTTTTTGCGGTTAGCCCCTCCAGAGTTCTCAGGCACAGACCCAAAGGCCGATCCGCAAGATTTCCTTGATGAAACATACAAGCCTCTTCGAGTAATTAAGGCTTCAGAGATGGAGGGAGTTGAGTTGTCTTCATACAGGTTGAGGGGAGCAGCGTATTCGTGGTTCGAGATGTGGGAGGATTCCCGTGGGGAGGCAAGACCTCCGTCTAGATGGGATGATTTTTTAGATGCATTTATGGACCATTTCTTTCCTACCGAGACGATGGCAGCCCGTGCCACCGAGTTTGAGGTCCTCAAGCAAGGTAGTATGAGTGTTTAGGAGTACCATATGGAGTTTGTGAGATTGTCCAAGTATGCTCCTCAGTTAGTGTCGACCATGAATGCTCGAGTTCGGTGATTCATTCAGGGCCTTAGTCCTTTGGTGGTGAATAAGGCTGCTACAGCGGCCCTACACTCGGATATGAATTATGGGAAGATTGTGGGATTCACTCAAGCCACAGAGGCTAGGAAGTTGAAGATACGGGCGAAAAGGGAGAGTAGCAGCAGGGCCCGATCAGTGGGTCACTCATTGAGACCAGCTCAGGGGAGAGGGCCATCAGGGCCATCCCAGTCATATGCATAGTCCTCAGCAAACGCACCACCATTTGTGCACATTTATCCATAGAGTAGCCACATGAGACCAGGTTCAGATAGTAGGAGACCCCAGCAGTCCGATCGTTTGGGAGGGAGATCACAGCAGCAGGGGAGGGCTCCATGCCCCAAGTGTGGGAGATTCCATACAGTTACTTGTTATTTGGATATCCCGGTATGTTTTAGATGCGGGGTGAGAGTTCATATCCAGCGGGACTGCCGTGTGCCCAGTCAGGGCATGGGTAGGGGGTTTGCTCAGTCATCCGGTTCTTCAGTCGCCACATCATCTGTACATCCTCCAGCCCCAGTAGGACGTGGTGCAGTCAGGGGTGGAGCTCGTGGTAGAGGTAGACCCAGCCGGTTTTATGCTTTGAGTGGTCGCCAGAGTGTAGAGGCTTCTCCAGATGTGATTACAGGTATGTTGTCCGTTTAGGCTATTGATTGTTATGCTCTTATTGATCCGGGGTCCTCTTGTCTTATGTCACCCCATTAATTGCTTTAAGCTTTGGGATAGAACCCGAACAACTTCATGAGCCGTTCTCTGTATCGACTCCGGTTGGTGATACTATTACAGCCGTGCGAGTTTATAAGAATTGTGTTGTCATGGTATGTGGTCGCGCTACGAAGGCCGATCTTATCGAGCTTGGAATGGTGGATTTTGAAGTTATTATGTGAATGGACTGGCTTTATTCGTGCTTTGCTAAACTTGACTGCCGAACGAGAGTCATGAGACTCGAGTTCCCTAATGAACCGGTTATAGAGTGGAAAGGGAATGGAATGGTGCAGAAAGGTAGGTTTATTTCCTACCTTAAGGCTTCAATGATGATTAAGAAGGGATGTATCTATCATTTGGCCCGGGTGGAGGACACCACTTTAGAAATGTCTACCCCCGAGTCCATGCCAGTCGTAAATGAGTTTCTTGAAGTGTTTCTGGATGAGCTTCCAGGGATTATGCCAAATAGGGAGATTGATTTTAGGATTGATGTATTTCCAGATAGGCAGCCAATATCTATACCACTATACAGAATGGCTCCAGTAGAGTTAAGGGAGTTAAAGGAGCAGCTGAAGGATTTATTAGAAAAGGGGTTTATACGGCCGAGTGTGTCGCCGTGGGGTGCTCCGGTTCTCTTTGTCAGAAAGAAGGATGGGTCACTCCGGATGTGTATTGATTATCGGCAGCTCAAAAAAGTCACCATCAAGAATAAATATCCCTTGCCTCGGATAGATGACTTGTTCGACCAATTGCAAGGTACAAGTTTCTTCTCCAAAATTGATCTATGGTCCGGGAATCACCAATTGAAGATTAGGGAGCAGGATATTCCCAAGACCGCTTTCAGAACTCGCTATGGTCACTTTGAATTCTTGGTCATGTCTTTTGGGCTAACCAACACCCTGGCAGCTTTTATGGATCTTATGAATCGGGTCTTCAAGCCATTTCTAGACTCCTTCGTGATTGTTTTCATTGATGACATCCTTATTTATTCGCGGAGCCGGGAGGATCATTTCGATCACCTCAGGGCAGTTTTGCAGACTCTTCATCAGCACCAATTGTACGCTAAATTTTCGAGATGTGAATTTTGGTTGGAGTCCGTTACCTTTCTGGGTCATGTTGTTTCCAGTGAGGGGATTCGGGTAGATCCCTAGAAGATTGCAGTAGTGAAAGATTGGCCTAGACCCACAACCCCGACTCAGATTCGTATCTTCTTAGGTTTAGCAGGGTATTATCGGAGGTTTGTGGAGGGATTCTCTACCCTCGCCTCCCCATTGACTAAGTTGACGTAGAAAGCAGTTACGTTCTAATGGCCCGACGCTTGTGAGAAAAGTTTTCAAGTATTGAAGTAAAGGTTGACCTCGGTGCCAATATTGACTGATAATAGGCTATAATTACGTATTTTATTCGATTATTACACTCTAATTTACTGCACTTTAGTTGAGTTTGCGCTTTAATCGCTAGTGTTTTGCACTAACAGTGTGTTTTATGCCTTGTAGAAGTGATTCCGAGCTATATAGATGCTATGGAATGAATTTAAGTGATTTGTAGCTTTGAAGTCTGAGTAAAATCCCAAGTAATTTAGCCGGGATCGTATTCGAGGGTCAAATTTGATAATAAAGTGCGAACGAAGACTTGAGGAGGTATATTGTGCACTGTCTAGTAAAATAGATATAACGTTTCTGTCAAAACTCCATTTGGGCTCCAAAATATACGGTTGGAAAGCTAATTCAAAGGGCTAAAACTTTCATGTTTTATATTTTTCTTAATTCCAAACGAAACAAGGTGAAAAACGCAGTCGAAACCACGATGGGGAACTGACCGCGGCAGAAAATCAGAGTGCTTGTCTGGCCACGGTCCTACCACGTTTTGGCCGCGGCCGCGCCGCTCCAGGCGTAAAAAAGAAGTCCTATTTCGTCCGGGACAAGGTTATTTCGGCCCTACACTATTCCAACTTGTATAAAAGGGGTCCTAAACTTATTTTGAAGGGGGGGGGGGGGAACATATTTTGGACACAAGTTAGACCAAGAACACATTGAGAGCAAGGCGAGGAATTCTTCAACAAGTTTTTCCTTCCTCTTCCTATTTTTCGTTGTTGGTTATGATTTTTTGTATTGTAGTTTTACTTACTATTATGAATAGCTAATTCTTTTTCTAGGGTTTTGGTGAAACCCGTTGGGGATGATTTGGTTGTTATATTAATATAGTTTTGAATTGGTTGTTTATCTCTATTTGTTCAACTACGTTTTGATTGTGGTTAATTGAAAGGATCCTCAATTAGCCGTTCCTATTTATTATGTATCTGCTTGAGAGAGAGTGCATATTTAGGTAGTTGTTTGAACAACATCACTCCCGGAGTATAGGCGAGAGTTATAACTGAGGGTTTAGAGGTTGGATTAGAGATAACGATACATCGGGTGCGATCTAAGTGAACTATAATGCGAATCTAGCTAGCGTAGCTTGAGAGAGTCCGTCTGGTAAATTATTATAGTTGCTTGAGAGAGATTTATGATAGCTGGTGAGTTCATGATTGAAATAGGCAACTAAGTCAAAGCTATAAGAAACATACAACTAAGGAAATCAACAGCGGGGGAAATTATTAACTTAGACCTTTATTTCAATTGTTTACAATTCAAGCATAGTTAGTTTTTAGCTGTTTATTTATTTTCAATCTTGTCTTCGTGGTGATATTAAACAAATACAACTAAGCCTTAGTTCTCTGTGGGATTAGACTCCAGACTTTTAGACCGGATTATATTTGCAACGATCGCTTATCCTTTTTAGGACTAGAGTTGGGCGTGATCAAATTTTGGCGCCTTTTCCGGGGAACTAACGGTATAGTTGTAGCTGTATATATTGTTAGGGATCAAGTTCGAGCTTTTATTTTATTTTGTTTTTATTTTTATTTTTTATATCTATTGATTTGAGAAACATGGCATCTTGGAATTATGGGAATTTAGGTGTAGATAATTCTACTATTGATCTCCATATATATTGTGAAGAAAACCACCCGTGGCAAAATTTTCAAAACATTCCTAAGAGCGAGTTATGTGTACCAACTCAATCTTATTTGTAGAATGTGTGTGATGTGTTTGGTTTTCAAAATGGTCACCTACATGATTGTGCTTATATTTCTTATTTTCCTCCAACCCCTTACTATGATGGTTCTACCTTTTCTTGTGAAGTTAATAGGAACAAAGAAACTGGGAATGCGAACCTGAAGGAGATCAAGGATATGCCAAGTGACTTCTGGAACAAAACAATGAGAAACAATTGCACATAGAAAGGCAAGAGGCAACTATTCGCAAGTTGGAGGCTCAATTGAGTCAAGTGGTTGGAGCTTTTAATGCTCAACAAGCCAATATTGAGGATAGTAGCCAAGAAGAGCATGAATTTGAGGTGTTAGTTGGGGAGGTCAGACTAGAACATCAAAAACCTAGCCAACTCGAATTTGAAGATGTCAATGTTGAAGAAGTGAGACTAGAGTCAGCCAAGAACATTGAGGATACAAATTTTGTTGACTCTAGTATCATTGATGTTGAGGATGTTGAAAGTCCCGAAGTTCATGTGTTTGAGCGTATTGGTCCCTACTCCAAACATTCTTCTACATTGTGCGTGGATGACGATATGGAATAGAGTCATCTGAGCCGATTGAGAAGTCAAGGAATGAGGAACAAGGTGCCTGCATTCTGGAATTTTTCTTGCCAGAAAGACGGGACTACATACCTCATCTAAAAGCCAAGAAGTATATAATAGTGCAATGGTTGCTTGGGCCAGTTAGATTTGTTCCTCCACCCCTGGAGCATAGCCAAAAACTTGATGCCAAATTGGGGGTTCAATTCATAAGCTCGATGTGGAGGCAAAAAGTGATTCGCGTCGTGTCGCGACGTTAAATCAAGCACTTGTTGGGAGGCTACCCAACTTTATTGCTTTCTTTTTTTTTTTTTCATTTTTTTTAATTATATTATTTTTGTGTAGCTGGTCTAATTATGAATCCACCTGTACGTATCACCATAGTTAACCCCTTTGAGCCTAAGCATGTTTCTTTGATAACCTTGCAATAACCTACATCCATGTGTTGAATAGCTTGACTGTTTGACCCTTTGCCTCCTAGAAGCACTTGAATTGTTAAAGATCATGTAAAAGTGAAAGTGTAGGGTGATAAGGGAGTAGGAAAAGGAAATCAGAAAAATACTTGAATGGTGCAATGGTAATTAATATATATATTGAAATATAGAAGAAGGACCTTGTAAATAGGTGGTCCTAAAATAGTGAATGGCAAGAAAAAGCCAGTTGCACCTAGGAAAGTGGGGGTATCTTATGAAACAAGTGTGGAAGAATGACTGGGCTGAACATGGAAATCGAAATAAAGGAACGTATGTATTAAAAGTGCTTAGGGAGGTTAGTCACTATATCCAAATATATCCTATCCGTCCCTTAGCCTACATTACAACCAAATAAAGACCTCTTGATCTTAAACTGAAACAACTCGATTAGTAGAGTATTACACTAAGGGCAAGCTTATGGTGTATCTGTGTGGCATGTGAATGTTCTTTGCTGAGAGTGAGTGAATTCTTTCTATCTATAGTTCCTTGTGCTTGATTTTATGTGCGTGGAACTTCTCTAAAAAACGTGATGTGAGGACATGTGACTCGGGAAGAAAAAGCAAGTTTTCACCTCTGTTTAGAGTAAATAGAGTAAGCATGAGTGTGGCATGGCATTAGAGTCTTCATCTGAGATGTGGATGTTGCACTGCTTAGGTTGTTCTTTCATAATAGAGGGTGTGACATAAAACTGGGTAATGCATCGAACGATTAGGCCTAGAAGTGTGGTTCAACTTGCTCGAGGACGAGCAAATATTTAAGTGTGGGGTGTTGATAATAGGTGAATTGAACTATAATTAGGCCCTAAAGAACCACTTTCTTGTATATATTTTATGGTAAAAGTGATAACAAAATACTCTGATTAGTGCTTCTCATGCTTTGCAGGTTACATACAATAAAAGAAGGCTATGGAGTACTTTTGGGATCAATTATGGAGAAAAAGAGGCCAATCGCACAATATCCGCCAAATGCACCAGGCGAAATGCACAAACTAGAACTAGAGATGGACTGCCGCGGTCCTAGTGTAACCGCGGTCGGACCGCGGCAGGAAGCTATTGCAGATCTTGGGAGGTGATTTGGCCGCGGTCCTGGCGTAACCGTGGTAGGACCGCGGCAGGAGGCGTAAAATTGAGGGACTGAAGTGCAAAATACGGGATTTTTAGCCCAAAACTCTATTTTAAACAAGAGAACTCGCCCAAAGGAGGTATGTAATATTTTATAGAGTACTTTGGCAAGGAAAACAAGTGTGAGATATCACCCAAAACATCATTGCTCTTATTCTTCTTTATTTTTCTTGCAATTTACAATTATGAATCTTTTAGTAGTTTATTTTCCCATTGTTATGAGTAGCTAAAAACCTTAATCTAAGATTTTGGTGGAACCCGTTGGGGATGACTTGGTTGTTTTATTAATATAATTGGATTTGGTTGTTAAGCTCTAGTTGTTCATCTATGTTTTGATTGTGGATCAGTTGAAAGGGCCCTCAATTATTCGTTCCTATTTATTATGTATCTACTTGAGAGAGAGTGCATATTTAGGTGATTGTATGAACAACATCACTCCCGGAGTATAGACGAGAGTCATAACCGAAGGTTTAGGGGTTGGATTAGAGATAACGAAACCCCGGGTGCAATCTAAGTGAACTGTATTGTGAAATTAGCTAGTGTAGCTTGAGAGAGTGCGTCTAGTAGATTATCATAATTACTTGAGAAAGAATTATGATAGCTTGAGCGTTAATGATTGTTAGAGACAACTAAATCATAGTTATAAGACATATACAACCAAGGAAATTACCAACGGGGGAAACCATTGCCTTAGACCTTATTTCCACTGTTTACACATCAATTTTAGCTAATTTTTAGCTATTAATTACTTTCAATCTTTAGAACTATTGTGAATCAGAAAGTTTGGGAAAACAGATTGTGTGAATTTAGTGAATCTGACAGTAGTAATTGATAGGTTAATTCCCTGTAGTTCAACTCTGGGCAATAATACTCAGATTATATTTGCAATGACCCCTTAGTCTTTTGTAAGACTCAATTGAGCGTGATCATTGACCTTGCCAGAAGGCACGAAAGGATTTGTGGTCTATTGCGATGCCTCCAGGGTGGTTTGGGGTATGTGTTGATGCAACATGGGAAGGTTACAGCGTATGCTTCAAGGCAGCTCAAGAGTCACGAGAAGAATTATCCGACGCATGATTTGGAGCTTGCGATAGTTGTGTTTGCTTTGAAAATATGGCAGAATTATCTTTATGGGGTCCATGTGAATTTGTTTTTAGACCACAAGAGTCTCCAATATTTGTTCAAGCATTAAGAGCTGAATTTAAGGCAGCAACGGTGGTTAGAATTGCTCAAGGATTATGATATGAATATTTTGTACCATCCAGGGAAGGCGAATGTGGTGGCCGATACCCTCAGTCAGAATTCTATGGGTAGTTTGGCTCATTTGGGAGCGGATCAAAGGCCCTTAGCTCGGGAGGTTTATCAATTGGCCAGTCTAGGGGTTTGCATTGCGGCCTCAGATGAGGGGATGTTATGGTGCATAATGGAGCAGAATCGTCACTTGTAGCAGAAGTCAAGGAAAAGTATTTTATTGATCCAGCATTGGCTCAGATGGAGGAAGCAGTTTTGAATAACAAGACTTCGGTATTTTCACTCGGTGGCGAGGATGGTGTATTGTGATATCAAGGTAGGCTATGTGTTCCGGATGTGGATAAGCTTTAGGAGAGGGTAATGGCGGAGGCTCATAATTCCAGGTATTCATGCACCCAGGTTCTACGAAAATGTATCCTGATCTCAATGAAATTTATTGGTGGAACGGTATGAAGAGGGATGCAGCGGATTTTGTGTCTAAATGTCTTAATTGTCAGCAAGTAAAAGCTGAGCGTCAGTGGCCCGGTGGGTTAACTCAGCTTATAGAAATACCAATGTGGAAATGGGAGATGATCAACATGGATTTCATAGTGGGGTTACCTTGCACTCAGCACAAATTCGACTCAATTTGGGTAATAGTGGACCGACTCACCAAATCAGCTCACTTCTTGCCAGTGAAGTCCACCGATACTGCAGAACAGTATGCTAAGTTGTAAATCAAGGAAATAGTAAGGCTTCATGGCACTCCACTTTCTATTATCTCAGATCGAGGGGCCCAGTTTACAGCTAATTTTTGGAAGAAATTTTAGCAAGGTTTGGGTACTCAGGTGAGTCTCAGCACGACTTTCCTTCCACAAACTGACGGTCAAGCAGAGCAGACTATTCAGACGCTTGAGATATGTTACGGGCTTGTTTCTTGGACTTCAAAGGTAATTGGGATAATCACTCGCCACTCATAGAGTTTGCTTACAATAACAGCTTTCATGTCAGCATTCAGATGGCCCCATTTGAGGCATTGTACGGAAGGAGGTGTAGGTCTCCGATTGGATGGTTCGAAGTAGGTGAAGTGGAATTGTTAGGGCCAGATCTCATGCACCAGGCTATGGAGAAAGTTAAAATCTTTCAGGAGAGGATGAAAATTGCTCAGAGTCGCCAGAAATCCTATGCGGACGTTCGTCGAAGAGAATTGGAATTTCAAGTTGATGATTGGGTATTCTTGAGGGTATCTCCTATGAAGAGAGTCATGCGATTCGGGAAGAAAGGGAAGTTGATTCCTAGGTATGTCGGGTCGTATCGGATCGCTCAAAGGATAGGGTAGGTGGCTTATAGGCTGGAATTGCCTCCTGAAATGTCATTAGTACACCCTGTGTTCCATGTGTCTATGTTAAAGAAAGTTATTGGAGATCCATCCACCATTGTCCTAGTCGAGACCATCGAGGTTAATGAAGAGTTATCGTATGAAGAAGTTCTGGTTGCTATTCTTGATAGGCAAGTCCGTAAATTGAGAAATAAGGAAGTTGCTTCAGTTAAAGTATTGTGGCGAAGTCAACGAGTTGAGGAAGCCACATGAGAAGCGGAAAATGAAATGAAGGAAAAATATCCCCATCTGTTTGAACAAGTCTAATAGTAATCGTACGAACTCTTACCTCTAAACAAACTGACATTGTGTCCAAATTGGTGTAAAGACACCCCATCATTTCTTCCTAAATGATTTACTATTGAAATTCCTCAAGTTGTGCAACAATTGTACGTGTTGTGATTGTTTAAGTCATGTGAACCTCTCTTTGGTAAATTAAAGTTTTATAAAAGCTCATGTGATAAGCAAACAACTAACGGTAGTGTAGATTGTAATGATTAATTGAAATGTATGTAGTATGTTGAAGCGGTTAAATTGTATGGGATTCATTGAAGTGACTAATTTATGTGCAAAATATAGCAAATGATTGAGTGCGCAATTGTTGAGGTAATGAATGGTATACCAGTTGTAGGGATAATAGTAATTGTGTATGTCACGCCCCAACCTCGGGAGGCGCGACCGGCGCTCAATCAAGTGAACCTGACTGAGCAAGCCTAACCGAATACTTTCTACCTCAACTCAATATGAATATGGAACGCATTCCTTTGATTTATTTAGACGATAATACACGGTGTATATCACATTACTGATTCATTTCATATCATAAAAAAAAATTACCATACATAAGCTAGCTTCAAGGATTCTATTAGAGTTACAGCTTAAGGAGTTCGCAAGTTTAGGATGACAAAATATACATATAGTGGACTCTTCGAACCCCCGTACATAACCCACACTAGTGTCTTTGGAGCCTCTAAGGATACAACAGATAAGCATGACTATGCCGGCAACAAAGCCCCGGCTATACCTCAAAAGTGAAAAGTTGTAATAACAAAAGATACACCATATAGCCCCATGGAAGAATAAAGGGCTCACCGAGACTTCAAGTAGATGAATGCTCCGCTACACACGGTCGACACTGTCCGCTATGAAGCCACCTACAATCATAACATGAATATAGCGCCCCAGGCAAAAGGGGCGTCAGTACATTTGAATTGTACTGGTATGTATAACTGAACACCATTTTACTAGAAAGAACTATCAATTAGATACAAGCAATTAATACGGGCAAATCAAAGAAGCAATTCATATAATTCTTCATACGATTTCCATAACACAGATTAGGGAAATTCTGTCACGTGTTCACCACTGTTCTCATCACCACTGCCATCTCGAGCAGAGTCCGGTCACGACCCGAATGGCTAGGTCACCTCATTGGAGGTATTACTCACAATCAATATTTTATTTCCCTTATCCGGAATCCAATATCGGCACATTACCACCATGTGTGCGGCATGGTGTCCGATCACGACCCGACCGGCTAGGTCACCTCATTGGAGGTATTACTCAATTCTCATCAGTCAACACCTTCAGATATCTATCCCACACATATTAAGGATAATTCAAGTTACAAATCACAGATAAATGAGCACATAGCTAGCATGAATAGTTCTTTATTTCAATGTCGGCTTATAGCCCAAGTAATTCAACCCATAATTATACTTTTCATCATTCTCTAATTATCAATATTTGTGCATTATTCACATTGAAGCATATCCTTCACGAATATGTATAGTTATATGCAATTCAATTAATGCGTAATGACAATCAATACTCTAGCCAATTTAACTCTTACCATACTTTCGCAATGACAACGGAGCTCAATTTCTAATAAAAAGGGGTTTTAGCCATACATACCTCAATAAAGCTTTTCCTTACTCTTTTACAAATTTCCGGAACTCTTAGCGCTTCGATCTATTGAGCAAGAATTTCAAATTAAATTGAGAATTAGAGACGAAACTGAAGTTCTAGCTTGGTTCGAGCATATCGTCAAACACTAAAGGTGCATTGTGATCTTAGCCCCTTTTTGTGAGGAATTTCTATCATTTTATACCCCCCATTGCCTCCTTTTTAATTTTACTACTTTCCAATACTCTATGGTGGTATGCATGCAAGAGATTCATTCTCATACCCATGAATTACTTCCCTAATGACCCAGTATGGCTAAGTATACAAATATGAGCTGAGGTGATGGATCCTTACCTCTTGGGATGAAGATTCAGGAGCCTTCACTTGATTAGTTTCAAGGATATAGCAAGATTCTAAGGAGAATTTGATGGGGGACACTTTCCACCTCTAAGACCCTCTTTCTCTCTCTAAAAATCTCAGAATATTTGCTTAGAATGAGCCATAATATCGAATATATCGATAGGGAGGTCGGGTTAAAAATTAGAACATTGGAGCCCCGAGTAAACTATGCGATCGCATCTGCGATTGCAGAATGAACATGCGGTCCGCATAATGGACCGCAAAATGCCTCCCGAAAACCATATGTTCTGACTCAGTCTGCGGTAATAATGCGGTCCGCATTCACGTTCTGCGGTCGCAAAGTGCACCGCAGAACTGACACTCACAAAATTTAAAGGAGAAAATGTGACGACTATACGTTCCGCGTTTCGATTATGCGACCGCATTTCGACCGCATAACTAACTTCAATTTTGACCAACATTCTGCCTCACTTTGCGGCAAATATACGGTCTGCATTTCTATTATGCGACCGCATTCTGGACCGCATTTATTGCATTTTTCTGGAAACTTATTCTTGACTTTTTAATGCATTATTCAATCCAACTTGGCACCACGGGATCCGGATTTTTGAGTTGGGATTTCACGGGGCTTTACAGTGTAATGGCACTTGGAAATATGTTTTGAGGGATCTCTGATAGGTAGATAAGCCTAATTACAAAGGAAACTCTGGCGAAATTTTCTAAAAATATGGGAATTTGTGAAAAATTTCGGAGTTTGCATATCATGTTTTTCAAAACCAACTGATATTTGTCAAAATCCTCATTCGAGGACGAATGATTTTAAGTGAGGGAGGATGTAAGGCCCTGTGAAAATTTATGCTCAAATCTAGTATGCGGACCGCATTTCTGCCATAGATGGAGTCAGTGGTTTAGTTAAAATTGCGGTCAAAAATTCGGTGCACTATACGACCGCATAACTGATATGCGAACCGCATTTCTAACGCAAAATAAATCAGTGTGTCAGTCAAATTTGAGGTAAAAAATGTGGTGCATTATGCGACCGCAAAACGGGTATGCGGACCGCATTTCCGCCGCAAACCCAAATAGTAGGATCAGGTTTTTGGAGCTCTTTTGCGGTCCATTCTGCGGACCATATTTCGTCTCTACGATCGCAAAGTGCGACCGCAAACCTGACTCAGGCTCCTATTTTTTTAAATTTAAACCCGGCCCCCTTTTCAATAAAACACTCCACTCCCTTATTTTTAACATAATTACTGAACAAAATAGAGAGAGGGAAGAGAGGGTTCTTGAGAGAGAAAGCTTATCCTCGTTCAATTCGATTTTTCAAAGTCACCCAAGCCCGGAAAATTTCGAGTAGATATCTTCATCCCCGTTCTTGCAGGTAAAATCCCCAACCCTTTTTCATTGGTTTTCATATTTAAACAAAAAAGAGGATTCTCATGAATTGGTTCTTGAAAGTGGAAGTTGAAATACACATGCATAACTTTTAAAAACTAAACTCTAGTAAGAGTAATTGGGTAGGAGTAAAGAATTGTAAAAGAGGGGTTGATAACGTAAATAAGTTTGGGCTGTATTTGTAAACTTTGATTCTAAGATATATGTGTTAATTTGTGAAATAGATTGACGGTACTAGACTGCTAGGTGAATTGAAAGTAGAAGTTAAAAAGGAAAATTCGACTCCAGGTATGTATGGCTAACTTTAACCTTTGTGAAGTCCCCTTGGTTGCGAGTAATTGGTATGTGTTACTTATGTGGACTATTTGTGAATCCTGTGATTAATATGCCTTGAATGTGTTGGTTAAGTTTTTCCGATACAACGGTATAAGTAAATGGCAATTAACCGTGTATGTGTGTGTGTGAATGTATTTATGTGGTAAGGGCTGTGTAATAAACGATGGGAAGAAGTCGTAATTTATGCAATTGAAACAATTGTTATAATACCATATGTGACTTGTCAAGGGCAATTATCGTTGTGACTTAAATTGTACATTGGGCTGTTGCATATGATGGAAATGGCATTAATATATATGGAAATTCTTGTGAATTGTTGTTGTTGTTGTTATGTGAAATGTGATTTGTCCAGTGGGATCGGGTTGTGCGACGCAACACGAAGTAATAAGGTGTAGGTTGTGGTGATAAGGTGAAATGCGATTTGTCCTGTGAGATCGGGTTGCGCGCCACAACACGAAGTAATAAGGTGTGGGTTGTGGTGATAAGGGTGGCCGAGGTAATAAGGGTGGAAAAAGTGATCGAAATCAATACTGAAATGAAAATATTGAAAAATTCGTGAAATCACCGATGTGATGAGATGATATTGAAAGGGGAAAAGGAGAGACTGTGAAACTTGTTTGGCTTTGGTTGTTTCTTTCATGTGCATTGATTGTTGAATGTACTGACGTCCCTTTTGCCGGGGGGCGCTATATTCGTGTTATGATTGTAGGTGGTTCCATAGCAGGTACTCCAGTCCACCAACAGTAGCACTCCTTCACTCCCCGTCAGCCGAATTGGTGAGCCCCTTTCCTCTTGGGGCCCTGTGTGGCTCATGACATTTTTCCCCGGAGTTTTATTTTAGTTTTTGTATAAGGTATATCCGGAGCCTTATTACCGACAAGTATTGTATCACTCTTTTGTATCCTTAGAGGCTCCATAGACAGAAAATGTGGATTATGTATTTGTGTATTTTGTGTTTGGGTAGTATAACTTGTAAACCATGCCAAGTATCCATGTATGCTATATATATTTCATAAAAAGGTGTTTGAGTTATAAATGGCTATTTCCCTTGATTAATGAGTAAAGAAAACATAGGGTAACACGTGGGATAGAAAAGGCACCTAGGTCCGCTTGACTGGGGCTACTCGGTCGAGCGTCGGTCGCGCCCCTCGATTTTGGGGCGTGACACTTTCATCTCGAATTCTTCTTGAAATAATTAATTGCCTTTTGAAATTCTGTAGGGGTTCCATTAAGGTTTATGTCATCAACATATATGGAAAGTACAATAAACTTTGATGTTGTTTTATTTATAAAAATACATGGACAAATGACATCATTCATATAACCTTCCTTTAATAAATACTAACTAAGGCAGTTATACCACATTCATCCCGGTTCCTTTAGACCATACAAAGATCTTTACAATTTAATTGAAAATATTTCTCGAGACTTTGAATTATGAGTGTTAGGTATTTTAAATTCTTCGAAAATTCTCATATATGTATATCACATTATCAAATGAGCCGTAATGTAAGTTGTAATTACATCCATTAAATGTATATCAAGATTTTCATGGACAAAAAACTAATGAGATAAAGAAAGATTATTGCATCCATAACAGGTGAATATGTCTCTTTATAATCGACACCAGGCCTTTGTGAATATCTTTGTGCAACAAGGCGTGCCTTATATCGTTGTATTCCATTTTTCCATTCATCTTACGTTCAAAGATCCATTTATAGCCATCAGGCTTAACATCATTAATTATTTGAACTACCTGCCCAAATACTTCACGTTTTGCAATTGGATTCAGCTCTGATTGAATTGCTTCTTGCCATTTTGGCCAATCACGTCTTTATGGACATTATCTGATTGAGGTTCAAGAACCTCACTATCTTGCATAACGCTAGATTCAATATTATATGCAACGACATAATCTACCATTATATCTAATCAATTCAAATTCATCTAAATATCGATCGAATTTATTGATATTTTCTTATTTTCGTGAGTCTCAGGCTCAGTGATTTCCTCATGAATCTTAAGATTGATTAAATCATGGATTTCTTTACGAGACTCTTTCGTAGTGTCATCTTGATCATTTGTTTTTCTTCTTCTAGGACTTTGATCCTTAGAACCCAATGGTCTGCCATGTTATAGGCGTGCTTTTGACTCATTATCAATGACACTGGAAGATTGTCCAATAGGGACATCAATATGGATTGGAACATTCTCTGCAAAGATATGTGATTTTGTTATCCTTTTTAGATCCATAAATGCGTTTGGCATTTAATTTGCTATTTTCTATAAATGAATAATCTTCTTTAACTCGTTTCCACAAATAGAGGCACGTGGATCAAAATGAGACAATGATGGATTTTTTCACAAAATTTTTCGTTTGGTTTCACCATTTTCTCCCCCTGATTTTAGAAAAAATGTCTAATCGAATCGACAACTGTAAAAAGCAGTGAACAAATCTCCCATTAATGTTTCAAGGTAGTGAATAATGGAGGGCGATTCAAATCCGGCATATATGCCTAACCTTTTTTGGGGACCCATCTTGGTGCGTTATGGTTGTGCTACAGGCACATATGCTGCGCATCTAATTTTTTTTAAAATAGAATATATTAGGTTAATGACCCAAAACTAATTGTAACAGAGAATATTTATGATGATTTTCCAGTATGAGATGATCAAGCATTGTCGCATGCAAAATGGCATGACCCCAAAAGGAAGTGGGCAGCCTCATTTTCATGAGTAATAGTCTTGCTATCGATTGCAGACGTTTAATCAAAGATCTTGCAAGGCCATTTTGAGTATGAACATGAGCTACAGGCTGATCCACTTTTATCCCAATTGATAAGCAATAATCATTTAATGCTTGAGATGAAAACTCAACAGCAGTATCAAGTCGAATAGACTTAATTAGATTATTTTAGAGCTGTGCCCGTACTTGGATTATTTGTGCCATTAATTTTGTAAATACTAGATTGCGAGATGACAATAGGAACACATGAGATCATCTAGAAGATGCATCTATTAAGACCATAAAATATCTAAACGACCCACTAGGTGGGTGAATAGGTCCACAAATATCCCCTTGTATATGTTTCAAAAACACAGGGGACTCAATCCCAACCTTTGTTGGTGATGGTGTAATAATTAACTTGCCTTGATAACAAAAAATGAAAGAAAATTTATTATTTTTAAGAATCTTTAAACTCTTTAATGGATGCCCATTTGATTTTTCTATAATTTGTCTCATCATAATTAATTTGGGATGTCCCAATCGATCATGCTAAAGTACAAACTTATTGGAATCAGTTACCTTTTGGTTTACGAATGTGCCTCAATTGCCCTAATTCTTGTCCAATACAGGCCACAAGATAAAGATGGAAACTTCTCATTAATCCTTTTCTGCCAGAGACATTCTTGGTAATGATGAGATATTCAATATTATTCTCATCTATTGTCTCAAAATGATATCCATTTCGGCGGATAATCTATAGAACTCAACAAGTTCCTCCTGGACTTGAAGAAGAATATTGTATCATCTATAATAAGTATTGTTCCCCTAGGTAGAGTTATAATAGCTCTTTCACAACCTTCAATTAAATTATTACTACCAGAAATTGTAGTAACATTTGCCTCATACATACTTAAATGAGAGAAATATTTTTTCTCTTTGAATATTGTATGTGTCGTACATGAATAAACTAAACACATATTCTTACAATTGAACTTTGATCCAAGTTTGCTTTGAGAGATATCCATATTTGCTTCTCATGGTTTGACATACAAAAGGAAATATACGAATAAACATTAGTATTTTTAGAGAAAAAGGAATAGAAACAAAGTTGAATCAATGATTCAATAACGACCATTTAATGCAATTTCAAACAAACTCTGATTAAGATATAAATAATTACGTAGCTAATAATAACGCAATTATAAGTACACTACACATATGACTAATACAACTGCAACAAATTTATTTACATGTATATATAAACAAATCAATGAGCTAGTTTTACATGCATAATTTGCATAGGAATCCAAAGGATCAATAAACTGAGATTTTAAAAAGAATAGGAGATTTTTCTTAGAAATGAAATAACCTCTTTGTGTATTATCTTCCTAAGATATGAGTTGATGAAAAAATGAATGTAAGCTTCCTTTGAAAGTACAATGAGATCTTTTCTTAAGAGGAAGAAAAGCTGAATTTTTATTAGTAAGGATTCAACGGTCCTCATGCGAAATCTTTATTGATAGAACTACTTTTCCACTCCAGCCACATCTACAACATTTATTCTATTTTAATGTTGTTTACCTATGAAATTTAAAGATGGATTTCTCCACAGGGTACAATTGAGGTGTGCAAGAATTTCCAAACTCGGGTTTACAATTACTTTTAAAGACCGAATAGCTGATGGAAATAGTGTATCACCGGTCATGTATGCTACTAAATATTGGAAATAGAAGTACAAATGGTCATGTTGTTCACATCACAACGTTACTTAAAGAATATATTGATCCTTGAAAACTAAGCAAACTGAAACATTGTTTTGTTTAAAACAAATACTAAAACTATATTTAATTAAACAAACTAACACAATTTCATAAAATAATTAAATAATACTAATGACGACTTCTCATGTAAAGAACTATGATTATATGATGTTTGTTTATTCACTAGTTACTACGAATAGGCAAAAAAAAATAAAAAATTAAAACAAACTACTCAATCATCTTTAACCACAGATCCATCACTAATCAAGTGGTCTATTTTTCCATCAGGGTGCACAAAGAAGTCTGTCACATCCAAGTGGGTGATATCAAATTTATTGTCAGAGACAAAATTAGTTTCAGGGTCTTTATTCTTTAGAGATGATTGATAGAACTCGACCATATGTCTTGGTGTACAACGAATATCTGCCCAATGCCCTTCTCCACCGCAAAGATAGTAACTAGTTTCAGAAGCATTTGCTTTTGGCTTTTTATCTTTTTCTTTCCATTTTTTGTGGTTTTTTTCTTTAGGGGATAATTAATACCAGAAAAATTTCTTCCACGGCCACAAACATGGCCATGACTTTTTTCACGCTTAGCATAATGAAAATACACCTCATTCATTTTGGGCAATGGTGTAAACCTTGTGGGTCGATTATCGTGATTTCTCATGAGCAACTCATTATTTCGTTCAGTCATAAGGAGAAGAGAAATCAACTCATAGTACTTCTTGAAACCTTTCTCTTGATACTACTGTTGCAGGACCATATTGGAGGCATAAAAATGTTGTGAACATTTTATCAAGCATATCATAGTCATTGATATTATCTCCACAGAATTTTAATTTAGAAGTAATTTTGAACATCGCAGAATTATATTCAAAAACAGACTTAAAGTCTTGGAGCTTGAGATGAGTCCAATCATATCGTGCTTGTGGAAGTGTGACCAACTTTAGGTTGCTTATCTTTTCTTTATGCCATTCCACAAAATAAGTGGATCTTTGACTGCGGAATATTCTATTTTTAACCCTTATCAAGGTGATAGTGCAAGAAAATCAAGGCCTTAGCACAGTCTTCGATAGATGCTTTATTTTTATTTTTAATGGTGTCTCGAAGACCCATTGCATCTAAATAAATTTTAGCATCCAACACCCATGACATAAAGTTCTTGCCTGAAATTTCAAGGGCAACGAGCTTTCGTTTTATAATATCAATCATAGTTAAAAGAGGAGAAAAATTACATATTAGTCTTTTCAAAGAACTTCTTGAGACGGTAAAGTGTGTTGATAACGTGAAATAAAATAATAATAAAAAAAGAAGAATATTGTAAAGAAACGAAAGAGAGAATTCTATTGGTTTTAAGAAAGAAAAAAAATACAACGGGATAAAACCCCTCTATTTATAGGAGAAGAGTGACTTAGCCACGAAGTAACAAACTCTAAAAATTCTCTAAAACATAGACATTCACTACAATTCTATTCATAATAAAAATAAAGTTATTTACCTTCAATTTTTCTATCCTGTCTTTATTTTTCAGCGGAAATGGAAAGTTAAAAAAAGAAGAATTTGCGTGGAAAACAGGAGACCAACTACAAAAAGAATTAGTGGGCTTAGAACAAGTATATTATCTCTCCCTTTCTTCTTATTTGCCCTTCTATTTTATCATGTTGAAACAAATGGTGCAATCACATTTGTCTCGAAATGAATTTAGTATGATAGATATATTTTTTTTAAAATATCATGAGCAAGTCCTTTTTTAATATTTGGCAATTTTTTAAGCAAAAATCCCCTAAGCAGATTGCTTAATGATTAATATTATTAATAAAATCAGACAAATAAGTCTTACAACATATGAAACCGAACCCTTGAGACACCTCGGTTGCCGATGAAGTAAACGGAGTAAGAGACGTGACAGTAAGGAATCGGGATCGATATAAGAAGCCCCTCGAGACGGGGTCCGAGGGTACGACGCCCGCTCTCGGGAATATTGGGGCCATGACCCCAGGACCGGTTCAAATCCCAAACGATCGAGCACGGCTAACAAAGGCCGTGATATCCGTGACCATCCGGATACCATGGCGTGAATCTTGGCACGTATCGATAGAGAGCCGTTAATTAGTTAAAAGAAAGATTTTTACCTTTTATGGAATTGTACTTAGGGTAAAACTCCCCTACTATATAATTGGGAATCTGATGATTCATCAAACACAATGTAACATGCATACCAAGGCGATATACCATTATTTTTCTCTGTTATTCAAAGTTTTTATTCTTGTTCATTAGTGCTTGGTCATTGTGAGTCCGGGATCGAGGGCGGATATTTCATTGAGGTTGTTGATAAGTCCGGAATCATCCTCCTCAAGTGGTTTGATAATTTACTATATCTTTTATCTGTTTAATTTAAAGCAATTTATTATTTGTATCGAATCAATCCGTGTATCCTTAAAACCACTTACAAATTTAATTGTTATCCGTTTTTAAGGTAAACACCATCAAGTTAGTGACAAAATGTCTTAAGTTGATTCTAAAAATGAAAAGGACTACAAATAAAACTAAGTGTACCAAAAAAGCCAATAAGAATATAACTGCAACAGTATCCAATTGCCTCGGCTCGGTGCTATCTCTAAACATCAACAAAGCTTTTACCAAGTGCTACGGAACTAAAATCAAATGAAGACTTCTTCAGGCCAAAACTGGTATGTGCAGCATATTTCTTGAGCATGTCAAATCTCCAATGAATTGACTCCTAACATGAAAGCTGGATCCAAGAAGAACCAACCAGATATTTTCAGCGTGTGGTTCAATTAAACGATAATCACTACCATCTAATGATACCTCTTTAATAGAATGAACATTGAGCCACGTTAATATCACACATCGGAAGAGGATCAATAGACAATTATACCAATCAACACCCTACTCCCTCAATGAAGTGAAGACCTTTGTGTGGCACAATGCACTAACAAATTGAGTATTCTGTATATAATCATTTTTTACCCGGTAACAATTGAATTTATACATGGTTTAAAGGATACGTAATTTAATTTAATATGAATGGTCTAAGACAACAAATAATTGAATTAAAGAGAAACAAAGCATCAAACCAAACATGATGGAAACTGAATTAAAGAGAAACAAAGCATCAAACCAAACATGATGGAACGATTAACCCTCACTTTAAATTGAACGTTGAAACTGGTTTCGATCGAGCCCTTGAGATGGGTTCCGTTGCAACAAAATAAATAAGGAGCTGAAGAGCACTTTGAATAGTAACTAGAGAACAAAAATGAAACTTTTTTCTTTGATATGTGTGCAACCAGGGGTTGAAAAATCAAAAGGTTCTCCCCTTTATATAGTAGGGGAGTTTCTGTAACGATCCAGCTGGTCGTTTCGAGAGTTATAGTCCCATTATCCTATTTCTGCTTCCTTTTATTTTCTTCAGCTATATTATGATATGTTGGGTCAGTTGGTTCGGGTATGGAGTGGATTCGGAGAGAATTTGAGACACTTAGTCTCTTTTGGGAAGACTTAAGTTTGGAAAGTTGACCGGATGTTGACTTATGTGTAAACGATTTCGGATGTAATTTTGATGGTTCTGTTAGCTCCATTAGGTGATTTTGGACTCAGGAGCGCGTCCAGAATATGATTTGGAGGTCTATGGTAAAATTAGGCTTGAATTGGCGAAAGTTGAAAAATTGGTAATTTTGGTCGACAGTGAAAATTTTGATATCGGGGTCGGAATGAAATTTCGGAAGTTAAAGTAGGTTCGTGGTGTCATTTGTGACGTGTGTGAAAATTTCAGGTCATTCAGAGGTAATTTGATTGGTTTTGGCGTCATTTGCGAAAATTGAAAGTTTAGAAGTTCTTAGTCTTGAATCCGAGAGTAATTTGGTATTTTGATGTTGTTTTTAATATTTCGAAGGTTCGACTAAGTTCGTATGTTGATATATGACTTGTTGGTATGTTCGCTTGAGGTCTCGAGGTCCTCAGGTTGATTTTGGGTGGTTGACGAAACAAGGTCGGAATTAGAGGAATGCTAAAGATTGAACTCAGCTGTTATAACCACACCTATGGTGAGGGGACCATAGGTGCGAGCCCGCAGAAGTGGAGAAGGAGTCGCGGATACGACCAAGGCTGAGGTTGGCTGGGAGCCGCAGGTGCGAGTAGTAGAGCGCACCTGCGAGACCGTGGGTGCGAGTAGTAGAGCGCACCTGGACCGCAAAAGCGGGTTCTGAAGGTATAAGTGAGAACTACACCTGCGAAGGGTTTTCCGCAGGTGCAGCGTCGCAGAAGCGACTGTTTGACTGCAGAGGCGAAAGTTCTAGGAAGAATGTATAAATTGCGGACTTCGCAAATTTTGGGTCATTTTCCACCATTTTTAGTCAGCTTTGGAGATTTGAGAGTTATTTTGAGGAATAATTCAAGGGTTTATTAGTAAGGTAAGTGGCTTGAGCCCTAATACTCGTATATGTGATGATTTTTCGTTGTTTAATCATGAAATTTGTGAAGATTAGGGGTAAAAATGAGTGGTTAGGGCTTGGGAATTGGAGAGTTTGATTTGGGAATTTGAGGGACCATTAGATGTCGGATTTTGATGAATTTGGTATGGGTAGACTCGTGAGTGAATGGGCTTTTTAGTTTTGTGATTTTTGTCAGATTTCGAGACGTGTGCTCGAAGGCCGGGTTTGAGTGGATTATGGGATTTTGGTCTAAATTGATAGTTTTTCTTGTGGGATTCATTCCATTAGTGCATATTGATGGTATTGTACTTATTGTGAATAGATTCAGAGTATTTGGAGGCCGGGTCGAGGGGCAAGAGCATCGCGGAGTTGAGATTTTATCGGCTTGAGGTAAGTAACAGTTATATATCTTATCCTGAGGGTATGAAACCCCAGACACCGTGTCGTATGACTATTTTGGAGCTGACGCACACACTAGGTAACGGGCGTGTGGGCGTGAACCATAGGGATTATGACTTGGTCCGTCCCGTGATACTATGGAATCAATTGGCCTACTGTTTAATATATATTCCTTCTATTTTCACGGAAATTGATTGCACTTCATGTTAGAAATCATGTTTAGGTCTTATGTGATCACTGTTAAGACCTGCGAGGTCATATACTTGCTAAATTAGCTGTAATTGTTGTTTTGTACTCAGTCGTAGATTTTCTTGCTTATTATGCCTCTGTCTCTTACTGTTCATTGTTGTGACGTCCCGGTTAGTCGTCTCATGAGTTGCCGCTCTGTTTCTACTATTTCTACTTCTTTATGATTCGTTATCCGTGTTTCATGTGATCAAGTTGATTAGTTTGCGTTCGGAGAGGATTTGGTAAGAAATGAGATACTTATTCTCTTTTAAGAAGGCTTAAGTTGGAAAAGTCAACTGGACGTTGACTTATGTGTTAGAAGGCTCGGATGTGAGTTCCGATGGTTCAGTTAGCTTTGGGAGGTGATTTGTGACTTAGGATTGTGATCGGAATAGGTTTTGGAGATCCGGGTAGAATTAGGCTTGAATTGGCGATTTTTGGTTGGTAGGTGAGATTTTGATCCAAGGTTCGGAATGGAATACCGAGAGTTGCAGTAGCTTCGTTGTGTCATTTCGGATGTGTGTGCAAAATTTCAGGTCATTCAGATGTGGTTTGGTTGGGTTTTTTATTGAAAACGTATTTAGGAAGTTTTTAGAAAACTTAGGCTTGAATTGGATGTAAATTGGTGGATTTGATGTTGTTTGAGGTGTTTTGATGATTGGAAAAAGTTTGAATGATGTTATGGGATATGTTGGCATGTTTGGTTGAGGTCCCGAGGACCTCATGTGAGTTTCGGATGGTCAACCGGACCATTTTGTGCCTTAAAAGATAGCAGAAATTGCAGGCATCAGTTCAGGTATTTTGTTCATTGCGATCGCATAGGTACTATTGCGATAGCGTAGAAGCTTTTGGGGGAATTCCATTTTGTTCAATGCGTTCGCATAGGATGTGTTGCGAGCGCATAGTAGTAAGGAATTTTTTGATTGCGAACGCGTAGGAAAGGTCGCGTTCGCATAGAGTTAATGGACCCGAGGTCATAGTTCGATTTTATTCATCGCGAACGCGGAAGGTTGTCCGCGATCACATATAGTAATTTGGGCAGTGCATTGAGATTGCATGGAATTTGTTGCGTTCGCATAGAGTTAATTTGGAGCTGAGATTTTTGTGCTTCGCGATCGCGAAGGCTTTCCCGCGATCGCATGGAAGGAATTTTGCATGGGCAGAATGTTTTTTAAGTTATTTCATCCGCGATTTTGGGGCTCATTTACTCCATTGCTAATCATTTTGAGAGCTTCTTGAAGGGAAATTAAAGAGGGATTCAAGGGCAATCAATTGGAGGTAAGATTTATGAAATTAAAACTCGTTTCTATTGTGAAATCTACCTAGAAAATCATGAAACTTAAGCTAAAAATGGAAGAAACTAGGGCTTGAGATTTTGAAATTTGATTTGGGGATTTGAAGGACCTGTTGGGGTCGGATTTGAGAACTTTTGGTATGTATGAACTCGTGAGGAGATAAGGAACCCGCTGATGTAAAAAAATTTGAGTTTCGAGAAGTGGGCCCGGGCTCAGTTTTTGCTAATTTCGGGATTTTTGCTATTTTTTGATTTTTTTGCTTGGGCTTTGTTCCCTTAGCATATTGTGATGTATTTATTCTGATTTTGGATAGATTTGATTCGCGTGGATGCCAATATGAGGGGCAAAGGCATCGCGAGCTAGAGATTTCGCCGGTTCGAGGTGAGTAATGATTGTAAATGAGACTCTGAGTGTTTGAAACCCCGGATTTCCACACCGTAGTGCTATATTGAGGTGAGGCACACGCTCGATGATGAGCATGGGGTTGTTTACTATTGTGGATTGCGACTTGGTCCTTCCCGATTGATGATTTTATCGCGTATTGACTGAAACTTATTTTTTATCATCATGATTAGGGTTGATTGCCATATTTGGGCTTCGTGCCAACTATTTGAACCTTTCGGGGATTTTTATCACTATTTCCTCACTGTATTGACTTATTACTTGAACTCAGTCATGCTGTTTTCCACCGTTTTACAACTCAGCCACTTTTACTCAGATTTGAGACTTAAATGATATTTTTAAATGATGCTTTAGGCTGAGATCTACTATTTTACTAATGCCCGAGGGGCTTGTGATGATTTTTGGACTGAGTGCGGTCGAGGGCCATATGTGAGGATACACTTAGTGATATGAGGCCAAGGGCCTGAGATACATATATACGCCACGAGGTGTCTTGAGTGATGTGAGGCCGAGAGCCGAGAGTTGATGCCACAAGATGGCTTTATATTGTGCTTGGGCTATAAGGGGCCCCTCCAGATTCTGTACATCCCTAGTGAGCGCGGGTACCCATTGTGATCTGAGAGTGAGCGCGAGGGGATGATCTTTTTCTGAGAGTGAGCCCGAGGGACTGATATTGTTCCAAAAGTGAGCCCGAGGGGCTGGTACTGTTTGAGATATTGCCCGAGGGGCGAACCTTTATGTGTAATCTTTCATATTTACTTGTCATTTTACCTGTTATACTGTGGTATTTGTGCCCGAGGGGTGGATTTTCTGTGCTTATCGGCACTAACTATTTTGCATTCATTTGCGTAACTGTCAAAAAAGTCATTTTCAAAAGAGGTTTAAACTGAGCTAAGATGTTTCTAAAGATTCCACAGCTTCATTGCTTTTTCTCAAAAGGTTTTACATTGCTTCTATACAACATGTTGATTTGCTTTACATAATTTCTTACTGCTCAGTTGTTATTTACCTTTGTTACTCACTGAGTTAAATTACTCACTTTACTCCCTGTACCTTATGTGCAGATGCAGGTATTTATACACCTGGTAGCGGGTTTGGCTGATTGGAGGCAGGGTTATCGGAGTTTAGTGAGGTGGCTGTTAGCGTTCGCAGCACCGCTTTTCTCCCTTTTCGTTTATCAGTCATGTTTTGTATATTTCAGGCTTTGTAGTTGTATTTATACTCCAACAGATGCTCGTGACCTGTGACACCCCGGTATCGGGCTGTGCTTTGGGTTGTTTTTCGCGCATATCTATTCATACTTAAACTGTTTATTAATAATTAACTACTTTGAAAAGGTGAAATGAGTTAGTTGGCTGGACTTATTTTCACGAGAGGCGCCATCATGACTGAGTAGGGGTTTGGGTCATGACAAGTTGGTATCAAAGCCTAGGTTACATAGGCCTCACGAGTCATGAGAAGGTTTAATAGAGTCTCGCGGATCGGTACAGAGACGTCTGTATTTATCCTTGAGAGGCTGCAGAATCTTTAGGAAACTTCACGTTCTTGAATTCTTATCGTGCGTCCTTGGATTCAGCTTGAAATGTAATTCTTTGAATTCCTTCCACGCGTTCATGTGCATGTATGCGCACTCAGTATCAGATGTGCCTTGATGGCTTGTGATTCCCTGATCGATGGGCGAGATGTGATCTCTGTGATTTTGATGTTGGGCTTGTCTGGAGGACTTGAGGCCGGATCTTTGCCTATGGCTTGAGCACCGATGTGTTGATTGTGTGAACAAGTGTTTTTGAACTTATATGTCCGGTAGTGTCCCTGTTACTGGAAGTGACAGTTGTGGCTATGTGATGAGTATGTTAGTACTGTGAGGTGTACCTATATGATTTGGGAGCGACGAGATGTGAAAAATCTTTCCATGTTCCTATTTGGGAGTGAAGTAAATTTCATATTGCGGTATGAGTCCAGACTCAGGAAGATCAAGTGACTGCGTAATGCTTGTGACGGTGGAAGGTATACAAAAGTGTTAGTTGGAGGCAAAGCAGGTGGGTTGTCTCCTGCGGAGTGTTCTAAGGTTGTGTGATCCTTATGTTGTCTATTAGAAGATCTCATTTACAAGTGAAGAATATGTGTTGAAATCTAAATTGGGTCGCCTAGAGAGTGGGCTTAACTGTTGTGTGAGTGAATGCGAGATTTGCAGAAGAGTTAAGATTCTAGATGATTTGTGTTTCCACAAGCTTATGAAGGATTGAGTTTAATCTCACTATGGTATTATGGCAGCAATAGATTATATGAGTTATTAGGTGTGTTTTGATCTATGGCTTCGAGCCAAGTGGGGGAGTTTGCTATTGATTAAGTTGATTGCACGGTTAGGTGCTATGTTGGTTCCAGTTTGAGGCGTGTTGGTGAGTCAGTTATGGCTTACGGAGATTGTGGTCGAGGATGGCTCGAGTGAAGGAAAATTTTGACAACGATTATATGGTTCTTCGTAGGTGTATGAGAATCACAGGATGTCTTAAGTTGTTGTTGGTAAAGAATGCTCGATGCATAGAGCAGGAAGATGCTTGTTTTTATTGGGATGAGGTCACATCCTATGGTGTCAGAGTGCTAATGAGGCACGGGTGGTTCTGTTCGTTTGATCAAACTAATTGTAGTTTAAATAGAGTAAATGACTCTCGAGAATGGTTCTAATGTGTTCAAGATTCTATATGTAACAATTGGGTATCTTAAAGTTGTATATGTGATTAGAAACTGAGTCTCCAATGGGGGAGGTCAAGACTTGTGGTATTCCTATATTAATTATGGGATTCTATGTATCAGTACCAGGAAGGTAAAGGTAACGGATTTAGATTTGCAAGAAGTTCTTCAGAGTAAAGTATTTTGGAATGTGGTACTTTTGGGAATGTTTAAGAAAGTATTCAGTGACTTATGAGCCTTAGACGGTATGGCTTTATGCTTGGTCCCATGTGGTAAGTCTGAGTTGAGGAATTATGGTGCTACAACAAAAAGGAAATATCAAGTTGAAGATGAATCAGAAGGAAATTTAGATAGATGGGGTAACTTGGTCGTAGACCGGACCGGTATGGTAAGGAATGATTTGTTCCTTGTGTGTGTTCGAGGTAATGAGTTTTTACAGGTATTTTGCGGCAATGTTCTTAGGTTTTGATAGCTTGCTTAGCTTGGTCGAGTTAGAAGGATTCAGTCCTGGCAGGTCTGATTTGTGCAAGGGGAACTCGGAGAGTTCTTGATGGTTTTTACCGCGCTTTGGAAATGTATATTTTCTATGGGCATGCAGAGCATGGGATGTATAGTGATTTTCTTCTAGGTGGGACCAATGAAAAGTTCTTGACTAGTTGAGTATGTAGATGTTTGTGGCTCGGAAGGGAGATGAAGTTGTCATATTATCCTAGGATGGTATGGTGTATGCGATATGTTGTGGAGGATTAAGATTTGCGTGTGTAAGGTTTTGGTTCAGTTCTGAATGGAATATCATAAAATTCTTAGGCAGCACGGGCAGTTTTTAGGTGACTAGAGAAATGAGCTTCAGATGATTAGGGTGAATGATCTTCAGATGATTAAAAAAATGGTATTGCTAATCATAGTGATTTGACAAGGGTATATGTTTCAGAAAAGGCAATGTGATTAAGTTGATAGTAATTCGGTAGTACTGCGACACTTTCTTGTTAGATCGACTCTTGATGCTCGAGTTTGCTTGATGGCACAAGGGAATTTTAGAATATCTTTCGTGGAATGATTGGGTACTTGAAGTGTGATATGTATTCGAACGGCGGAATTTGGGATCAAGTATGGTGATTTGTGTGCCACATGGAGTTGAAGACCGGAAGTTCCCATAATCAGGCTATGTTGTGGTTGTAGATCGTGTGTATTGACACTGTTTAGTGACTATCGGGGTTTGGAGACCCGAGCGGACCTTTTGTTGCTTGGTATATTAGATCTTGGATGTGATATTGGGCTCAGACTGGTTGTTTTCGTGTTGTGTTATTCTGGACTATTGTGATAAGACGACATTATTGGCTATGCTGGAAAATGCCGCGGATTGGATGGCGATATTCGACGAATTATGTCCTATTGGGGATTTTTATATTTCAAAGACCCAGCGGATGACTGGGAAGGAATTGTCTTTCTTATTTTGGGCTCTTGTGATGAGTGTCAATGTTGAGGCTCCTCATATTGATTTAGTTCCGATGGTGGGGGACTTTTCGGATGTGTTCTTGTAGATGGGCATGTCGCTGGGCAAGGTTGTTGATTTTGGTATTGATTTGGTATCTTGCACCGTATCGTATGGCACCGGCAGAGTTATAGAGGTGGAAGGAGCAGCTTCAGGTTTCCTTGATAAGGAGTTCGTTGGCAGGCCGATGTGGGTGAATGTTCTATCTTGAGTCGGCTTGGTTGGCTCCGAATTGCATTGTTGAGGGAGGTATTGATTCGACCGTTGTTGAGCTTAGCAGTGATCTGGGGAGATCTATGAGTTACCTTTTTGTGTTGCGAGGTGTTATGATTTATTGGTTATAGGCACATATGGTGCGGTTCATTCGGGGTCTCATAGTGGAATTCAAGCGGGAAGAATAATTGGGCGTTGCTCAATGAATAGCATATTGGTTATGTCCTATCGGGTTGCGTGGCGTATGTTATTTGTTTCACCATGGGTGTAATGATTTGCTTTGGTTCCAGACATCAAATTGTGCGTGGTTATCACTTTCGAGCATAGTGACTTGAGGTGTTTCATGTGGAGAAGTGTTTGATGGGATCACGCATTGCAGCGAAGCTATGTGGAGATATGACCTTGCGGGTTAGATTCGTGTGTTCTATTTCTATGATGCAAGACGGGTTCTCAGCCTTGTGTTGCGGTGGTGCTGGTGAGCTTGGGGTGCAGCTCTTTCGTTTGAGTCATTTTCATGATTTGAGTATGTTCGGACCGTTTCTTATTGGTGCACGTATTATGCAAGTTGTGGCTTAGGCATGTATTGATGTGTCATATCACCAGAGTGGTGTATTGGATTCGAGGTGATCATTGGGATCATTAATGAATACGAACGGATTTGATTTCAGCTTGCTGGAAGGATAATATCGAGGTTCGGCTCGGGAATCTGCTGTGGTATTAGCCAATAGGGAAGTGGCTTCATGAATGGTTGATCTGAGAAATAGTGATGGCTTACTGCGTGTTTTAGTTATCAGTTGTAGTATATATAAAAGTGTTGGAATGAAACTTTAGTTGATAAGAGGTTTCTATCGGTATTCAGGCGTTGTGTGTAGCTGTTGTAAATGGAAGTTATCGCTGTGTGTTTGAGTTATATGGTATATCAGATAATTGCACCGGAGGTTGCAGGCATGGGTTATTACAGCTGGTTCGGGCCTATTTAGAGTATAGGTGTGAGGTTTTGATCGTACTGATGGCTTCAGAAGTGAAATTGTGATTCTATGGTTTATGGGCTAGATTGGGCTATACAATTTCAGTTACTATGTGTTATCGGGCCTATATGAGATAGGGTGACGTGGGATCACCCCCGATATATGCATGGTAAAGTTATTCAGCAATTGGTTGGCTTCTAGTACAACTCTGGGTTCGTTCGAGGACGAACATTTATTTAAGTTGGGGAGGATGTGACGACCCGGTCAGTCATCTCATGAGTTACCGCTCCGTTTCCCCCATTTTTGCTTCTTTATCCGTGTTTTATGTGATCAAGTTGATTAGCTTGCGTTCGGAGAGGATTTGGTAAGAAATGAGACACTTAGTCTCTTTTAAGAAGGCTTAAGTGGGAAAAGTCAACCAGATGTTAACTTATGTGTTAGATGGCTTGGATGTGAGTTCCGATGGTTCAGTTAGCTTTGGGAGGTGATTTGTGACTTAGGAGTGTGATCGGAATGTGTTTTGGAGGTCCGAAGTAGAATTAGGCTTGAATTGGCGAAGTTGATATTTTGGCGATTTCAGGTTGGTAGGTGAGATTTTGATCCAAGGTTCGGAATGGAATCCCGAGAGTTGCAGTAGCTTCGTTATGTCATTTGGGATGTATGTGCAAAATTTCAGGTCATTCAGATGTGGTTTGGTTGGGTTTTTTATCGAAAACGTATTTCGAAAGTTTTTAGAAAACTTAGGCTTGAATTCGATGTAAATTGGTGGATTTGATGTTGTTTGAGGTGTTTTGATAATTGGAACAAGTTTGAATGATGTTATAGGATATGTTGGCATGTTTGGTTGAGGTCCCGAGGGCCTCAGGTGAGTTTCGGATGGTCAACCGGACCATTTTGTGCCTTAAAAGATAGCAGAAATTACAGGCTTCAGTTCAGGTATTTTGTTCATTGCGATCGCATAGGTGCTATTGCGACCGCGTAGAAGCTTTTGGGGGCATTCCATTTTGTTCAATGCGTTCGCATAGGATGTGTTGCGAGCGCATATTAATAAGGAATTTTTTGATTGCGAACGCGTAGGAAAGGTCGCGTTCGCATAGAGTTAATGGACCTGAGGTCTTAGTTGGATTTTATTCATCGGGAACGAGGAAGGTTGTCTGCGATCACATATAGTAATTTGGGCAGTGCATTGAGATTGCATGGAATTTCTTGCATTCGTATAGAGTTAATTTGGAGCTGAGATTTTTGTGCTTTGCTATCGCGAAGGTTTTCCCGCGGTCGCATGGAAGGAATTTTGCCTGGGCAGAATGTTTTTTAAGTCATTGCATCCGCGATTTTGGGGCTCATTTACTCCATTATTGATCTTTTTGAGATCATTTTGAAGGGAATTAAAGAGGGATTCAAGGGCAATCGATTGGAGGTAAGATTTATGAACTTAAAACTCGTTTCTATTGTGAAATCTACCAAGAAAATCATGGAACTTAAGCTAAAAATGGAAGAAACTAGGGCTTGGGATTTTGAAATTTGATTTGGGGATTTGAAGGACCAATTGGGGTCGGATTTGAGAACTTTTGGTATGTATGAACTCGTGAGGAGATAAGGAACCCATTGATGTAAAAAATTTTGAGTTTCAAGAAATGGGCCCAGGCTCGGGTTTTGCTAATTTCGGGATTTTTGGTATTTTTCGATTTTTTGCTTGGGATTTGTTCCCTTAGCATATTGTGATGTATTCGTTCTGATTTTGGATAGATTCGACGCGCATGGAGACCAGTTTGAGGGGCAACAGCGTCGCGAGCTAGAGACTTCGCCGGATCGAGGTGAGTAACGATTGTAAATGAGACTCTGAGGGTTTGAAACCCCGGATTTTCACATCGTAGTGCTATATTGAGGTGAGGCACACGCTCGATGATGAGCGTGGGATTGTTTGCTATTGGGGATTGCGACTTGGTCTGTCCCGATTGATTATTTTACTGCGTATTTTACTAAAACTTATTTGTTATCATCATGATTTGGGTTGATTGCCATATTTGGGCTTCGTGCCAACTATTTGTACCCTTCGGGGATTTTTATCATTATTTCCTCACCGTACTGACTTATTACTTGAACTCAGTCATGCTGTTTTCCACCATTTTACAACTCGGCCACTTTTACTCAGATTTTAGACATAAATGATATTTTTAAATGATGCTTTGAGCTGAGAACTACTGTTTTACTAATGCCTGAGGGGCTTGTGATGATTTTCGGACTGAGTGCGGCTGAGGGCCAGATGTGAGGATACACTGAGTGATATGAGGCCGAGGTCCTGAGATACATATATACGCCATGAGGTGGCTTGAGTGATGTGAGGTCGAGAAACGAGAGTTGATGCCACGAGATGGCTTTATATTGTGCTTGGGCTATAAGGGGCCCCTCTAGAGTCTGTACACCCCCAGTGAGCACGGGTACCATTGTGAAATGAGAGTGAGCCCGAGGGGCTAATCTTTTCCTGAGAGTGAGCCTGAGGGGCTGATATTTTTCCGAAAGTGAGCCCAAGGGGCTGGTACTGTTTTGAGATATTACCCGAGGGGCGAACCTTTATGTGTCATCTTTCATATTTACTTGTCATTTTACCTGTTATATTGTGGTATCTGTGCCCGAGGGGCGGATTTTCTGTGCTTATCGGCACTAACTATTTTCATTCATTCGCGTAACTATTGAAAAAGTCATTTTCAAAAGAGGTTTAAACTGAGCTAAGATGTTTCTTAAGATTCCACTGCTTCATTGCTTTTTCTCAAAAGGTTTTACATTGCTTCTATACAACATGTTGATTTGCTTTACATGATTTCTTACTGCTCAGTTGTTATTTACCTTTATTACTCACTGAGTTGAATTACTCACTTTACTCCCTGCACCTTGTGTGCAGATGCAGGTATTTATACACCCGGTAGCGGGTTTGGCTGATTGGAGGCAGGGTTATCGGAGTTTAGCGAGGTGGCTATTAGCGTTCGCAGCACCGCTTTTCTTCCTTTTCGTTCATCAATCATGTTTTGTATATTTCATGCCTTGTAGTTGTTTTTATCTCCAATAGATGCTCGTGACTTGTGACACCCCGGTATCGGGTTGTGCTTTGGGTTGTTTTTCCGCGCATTATAAAAATCTTTTGCTTAGTTTGTGGTTATCTATTCATACTTAAACTGTTTGTCAATAATTATTTTGAAAAGGCAAAATGGGTTAGTTGGTTGGCCTTATTTTCATGAGAGGTGCCATCACAACCGGATTGGGGTTTGGGTCGTGACAATTGTTGATACATGATATTATTTCTGTAAGGCTGTTTATATGATTTTTGAAAGCCCGAGAGACTGGAGAGATTGATGACTGACTGAGGCCGAGGGCCTAATTGTGAGAATTTTGAGACTGTAGCACGTGAGCTGTCCGTGCAACACGTGAGTTGCCCGTACAGATTTTGATATTGAGACTATAGCATGTGAGTTGTCTGTGCGGATTATAGCGCTTGGGCTGAAGGAGCCCCTCCGGAGTCTGCACACCCCCAATGAGCGCAGGAACCTATTGAGTGTGATTATTGAGGGATGAGCGCCGAGTGATTGAGTTGGTGAGATGAGTCGAGTGACTGTGTCTTGAGAGACTGTACCCACTTTCCAGTATTGTTACACTTACTGTTTCCTGTACGTTTTATATAACTTTCTGAAGGACTTGTTATCTGGAACATGAGCACGAACTGATTTGACTTAGACTGTTGAATTTGAAAGCATTCCTATTTCTTGATGAAGTTTACTGAAATAAACTGTATTTGCATAGCTCGTCACTGCCTCTCAGTTCCTTATTTATTATTATTACTTACTAAGTTGGAAGTACTCATGTTACTCCCTGCAACTTGTGCGCAGATCCAAGTGTATCTGGGTATGGTAGCAGTTGTTGTCTATTCCAGTTGCTAATTATCTAGGAGATAGCAAGGTAGCTGCCTGGCGATCGCAACGTTGTTCTTCTCCTTCTTATCTTCTTTAGTTGTATTTAGTTATTTTTCGGACTATGTTAGTCTTGCTATCATTCAGAACAGTTTGTAGTAGTTGCTCATGACTTAATGACACCCCGATGTCGGGCTTTCTTTTTTCGCACTTCTGTTTGATTCGAATTCCTTATTTGAGGTTTTATATTATATAGCTAGGAATTAGTCTTTTAAACAAAAATATCATTTTGTTTTGGAAATGTTTCGGCTTGCCTAGTACCATGATATGAGCCATCACGATAGGGTTAGTTTGGGTCGTGACGAGTTGGTATCAGAGCCTAGGCTACATAGTTCTCACGAGTCAAGAGCAGGTATAGTAAAGTCTTACGGATCGGTATGAAGACGTCTGTACTTATCTTTGAAAGGTTGCGGAACCTTTAGGAAAAACTTCACATTTTTGAATTTTTGTCGTGCGAATCTGTTGATTCTGGTAACTAAACTTCTGTTCTTCTATTCTCTAACGGATGGTGAGGACGCATGCTATCGGTCAAGACGAACGACCACCAGTAGCACAAGTTGGGTCCGCGAGAGGCTGAGGTCGCGGTCGAGGCTGTGCTAAGGGCAGGGGTGTAGCTCGCACTGCGGCTAGGGCAGCACCCACAGATCCACCAGCTGCCCTAGTCCATAATCTGGTCCCAGTTATGGATGCTCCAATGGGACCAACTCAAGCACCGACCATGCCTATTGTTATTCCAGGTCTTCAAGAGACCATCACTCAGATTTTGACCGTGTGCACCAGTCTTGCTCCGGCGGTCGCTGTTTCTGCTACAGCAGCTACTTCCCAAGCTGGGAGAGGCACTCAGACTCCCGCCGCCTGTACACCCGAGCAGGTTGTTCTGGGACTTCAGACACCGAGGGTACCACCAGCACAGCCGGTTGCACCTACTCAGGATTATGTGGTTCCAGTCATGCCTAATGACAAGCAGCGTAGATTGGAGAGATTTGGTATACTTCAGCCTCCAACTTTTAGTGGTGTAGAAGGCGAAGATGCCCAGTTTTTTTTGGATAAGTGTTAGAGGATTCTCCGTATAGCGGGTATTCTGGAGACTAGTGGGGTCTCGTTCACTATATTTTAGTACTCTGGAGCTTCCTTTACTTGGTGGGAGGCTTATGAGAGGCGTAGGCCTGTTGGTATAATGCCCCTTACCTTGCAGCAGTTCTCCATTCTATTTTTGGAGAAGTATGTGTCGCAGTCTTGTAGAGAGGAGCTACGCCAACAGTTTGAGTAATTGCATCAGGATGATATGACTATGATGCAGTATGAGATGAGGTTTTCTGAGTTAACCCGTCATGCTGTTTGGTTGGTTCCTACATACAGGGAGAGGATCAGGAGGTTCGTGGATGGCCTTACATATCTGCTGCGAATTTTTATGAGTAGAGAGAGAGTGTTTGGTGGTTCTTTTGAGGAGGTGGTTGATATTGCCCGAGAGATAGAGTCGGTTCACCACCAGGGGTGAGTTAAGAGAGAGGCCATGAGGCCTTGGGGATCTGGTTGTTTTGGTGGTGTTCCTTCTGAAGGTCAGTTCCATCACAACAGAGGCCATCCATTTAGCTCGTCCAGGCCACCGTAGTGGATCATCTCGCCATGGTTCTTACAATTTACATCAGGGCCACTCATCTCTCAGTGTCCTCCCAGCACAGAGCTTTCACCATGCCTCGTCTGCTCAGGTTTCTAAGGGTAGTTCCACGGGGTATCAGGAGTAGTAGTTCCATCAGAGGAGGGGTTGTTTCGAGTGCAGGGATCTTGGTCATATCAAGAGAGATTGTCCCAAGTTGTTGAGTGGGACTCTGCAACAGAGTTCTAGGACAACGACATCAGCACCAGTTACTTCCCCACCCGCCCAGCCAACTCGGGGTGGAGGTGAGTTAGCTAGGGGTCACCATAGAGGGGAAGGCCCATCAGGTGGCGGTCAGGCCCGTCTCTATGCACTCCATGCCAGACCGGATGCTATTGCTTCAGATGTTGTGATCACATGTACTATCGCAGTTTGCCATAGGGATGCTTCTGTATTATTTTATCCTTATTCCACTTTTCATATGTGTCGTCATATTTTGCTCGTTATCTAGATACGCCGTGCGAGGCTCTTATTTCATTTTTTCATGTATCTAATCTGGTGGGCAATACTATTATTGTGGACCGCGTATATTGGACTTGTGTAGTGACTATTGGGGGTTTGGAGACCCGAGTAGTCCTTTTGCTACTTAGTATAGTCAATTTTGATGTGATATTGGGCATGGACTGGTTGTCTCTGTGTCATGCTATTCTCGACTGTCACGCTAAGACGGTGACATTGGCTTTGCCGAGGGTGCCATGGATTGAGTGGAGAGGTTCGTCGGATTATGTTCCCAGTAGAGTATTTCATACTTGAAGACTCAGCGGATCGTTGGGAAGGGTTGTCTTTCTTATTTGGCCTTTGTGAGGGATGTCAGTGCAGAGATTCCTACTATTGATTCGGTTCCAATAGTGAGAGATTTTTCGGATGAATTTCCTCCAGACCTGTCGGGCATGCTACCGGACAAGGATATTGACTTTGGTATTGATTTGGTGCCGGGCACTCAGCCCATTTCTATTCAACCGTATCGTATGTAACCGGTGGAGTTAAAGGAATTGAGGGAGCAGCTTTAGGAACTCCTTGATAAGGGGTTTATTCGGCCTAGTGTGTCACCTTGGGGTGCGCCTGTTTTATTTGTGAAGAAAAAGGATGGCACTGTGAGGATGTGCATTGATTATAGGCAGTTGAACAAAGTCACAATCAAGAACAAGTATCATTTGCCTCATATTGATGATTTATTTGACCAGCTTCAGAGAGCGAGGGTGTTCTCTAAGATTGATCTCAGGTTAGGGTATCACCAGTTAAAGATTAGGGACTCGGACATTCTTAAGATAGCTTTCATGACCCGATATGGTCATTATGAGTTCCTCGTGATGCCTTTTAGGCTGGCCAATGCCCCAGCAGCGTTCATGCATTTGATGAACAGCGTGTTTCGACCTTATCTTGACTCGTTTGTTATTCTATTAATTGATGATATCCTGGTATAATTTCATAGTCAGGAGGAGCACGCTAAGAATTTGAGGGTGGTGTTGTAGCGATTGAGGGAGGAGAAGCTTTATGCTAAGTTATCCAAGTGTGAGTTTTGGCTCAGTTCAGTGGTATTCTTGGGGCACGTGGTGTCCAATGAGGGTATTCAGGTTGATCCGAAGAAGATAGAGGCGGTTCAGAGTTGGCCCAGATCGTCCTCAGCCATAGAGATTTGTAGCTTTCTTGGTTTGGTAGGTTATTACCGTCGGTTCATTCAAGGATTTTCATCTGTTGCATCACCCTTGACCAAATTCACCCAAAAGGGTGCTCCTTTGAGGTTGTCGGATAAGTGTGAGGCAAGCTTTCAGGAGGAGCACGCTGAGAATTTGAGGGTGGTATTGTGATGCTTCTCGGGTCGACATTGGGTGTGTGTTAATGCAGGAGGGCATAGTGATTGCTTATGCTCCCTGTCAGTTGAAGCCCCATGAGAAGAACTACCCTGTTCATGATTTGGAGATGGCTTCCATTGTTCACGCGTTGAAGATTTGGAGGCATTGTCTCTATGGTGTGTGTTGTGAGGTGTTTACCGATCATCGTAGCCTCAAAACTTGTTCAAACATAAGGATCTCAATTTAAGGCGGCAGAGATGGTTGGAGCTGCAAAAGGACTATGATATTACTATTTTTTACCATTCGGGAAAGGCCAGTGTGGTGGCCAATGCCTTGAGTAGGAAGGTTGTGACTATGGGCAGTCTTGCATTTATTCTTATCGGGGAGAGACCTCTTGCAGTTAATGTTCAGGCTTTGGCCAATCGGTTTTTGAGGTTGGATATTTCCGAGCCTTGTCAAATCCTAACTTGTGTGGTTTCTCGATCTTCCTTGTTTGAACGTATCAGAGAGCACCAGTATGATGATCCTCATTTGCTTGTCCTCAAGGACAAGGTTCTGCATAATGATGCCAGAGATGTGACTATTGGTGACGATGGTGTATTGAGGATGCAGAGCCGGATATGTGTGCCCAATGTGGATGGGTTTCGAGAATTAATTCTAGAGGATGCCCACAGTTCGCGGTATTCCATCCATCTGGGTGCCACAAAGATGTATCAGGATTTGAGGTAGCACTATTGGTGGAGGAGGATGAAGAAAAATATAGTTGGATTCATAGCTCGGTGCCTCAATTGTTAGCAGGCGAAATATGAGCATCAGAGACCGGGTGGCTTGCTTCAGCAGATAGAGATTCTGGATTGGAGGTGGGAGCGGATCAGCATGGATTTCATAGTTGGACTCCCACGGACTTTGAGGAAGTCCGATGTTATTTGAATGATTGTGGATCGATTGACCAAGTCCGCACACTTCATTCCTGTATATACTAACTATTATTCAGAGCGGCTAGCTGAGATTTATATCCGAGAGATTAATCTCCTGCATGGTATCCCAGTTTCCATCATTTTAGATAGAGGCACTCAGTTTACAACACATTTTTAGAGGGTCGTGCAGCGAGAGTTGGGTACTCAGGTTGAATTGAACATAGCTTTTCACCCTTAGATGGACGGACAGTCCAAGTGCACTATTTAGATATTGGAGGACATATTACTTGCATGTGTCATTAATTTTGGGGGTTCATGGGACCAGTTCGGCCGCTCACGGAGTTTTCTTACAATAACAGTTATCAATCGAGTATCCAGATGGCTCCATATGAGGCTTTATATGGGAGACGGTGTAGATCTCCAGTAGGTTGGTTTGAGTCGGGCGAGGCTAGGCTTTTCGGAACAAACTTGGCTTAGAATGCATTAGACAAGGTGAATGTGATTCAGGAGCGACTTCGTACAACGCAGACAAGGAAAAAGAGTTATGCAAACACAAAGGTTCATGATGTGTCTTATATGGTTGGGGAGAAGTTTCTACTGAAGGTTTCACCCACGACGGGTGTATTGAGATTTGGGAAGAAGGGCAACCTGAGCCCTCGGTTCATTGGGCCTTTTGAGATGCTTTGGAGGATTGGGGAAGTGGCTTATGAGCTTGCTTTTCCACCTAGCTTGTCGGGGGGTGCATCCAGTATTTTAGGTTTCTATGCTCCGAAAGTATATTGGTGACCCGTCTCATGTCTTGGATTTCAGAACGGTTCAATTAGATGGTGAATTGACTTATGATGTAGAGCCAGGGGCTATTTTGGAGCGGCAGGACTGAAAGCTGAGATCAAAGGATATAGCTTCAGAGAAAGTGCAGTGGAGAGGTCAGCCCATGGATGAGGCTACTTGGGAGACTGAGCAGGAGATGCGGAGCAGATATCCATACCTATTTAAGGCTTCAGGTATGTTTATAGGCCCGTTCGAGGATGAACATTTGTTTAAAAGGGGGTTTCTATAACGACCCAGACGGCCGTTTCGAGAGTTATAGCCCGTTTCTGCATTTCTGCTTCCTTTTGTGATCTTCAGCTATATTATGATATGTTGGGTCAGTTGGTTCGGGTTTGGAGTGGATTCGGAGAGGATTTGAGACACTTAGTCTCGTTTGGGAAGGCATAACATTGAAAAGTTGACCGGATGTTGATTTATGTGTAAATGATCTCGAATGTGAATTTTGATGGTTCTGTTAGCTCCGTTAGGTGATTTTGGTTTAAGGAGCGTGTCCAGAATGTGATTTCGAGGTCCGTGGTAGAATTAAGCTTGGATTGGCGAAAGTTGGAAATTTGGTAATTTTGGTCGATAGTGGAAAATTTGATATCGGGGTCGGAATGGAATTCCGGAAGTTGGAGTAGGTTCGTGGTATCATTTTTAACGTGTGTGCAAATTTCAGGTCATTTGGAGGTGATTTGATTAGTTTTGGCGTCATTTGCGAAAATTCAAAGTTTAGAAGTTCTTAGGCTTGAATCTGAGGATAATTTGGTGTTCTGATATTGTTTTGAGTGTTCCGAAGGTTCGACTAAGTTCGTATGTTGATATATAACTTGTTGGTATGTTCGATAGAGGTCTCGAGTTGATTTTGGGTGGTTGACAGAACAAGGTTGGAATTTGAGGAATGCTGAAGATTGAACTCAACTGTCATAACCACACCTACAGTGAGGGGCCCGCAGGTGCGAGCCCGCAGAAGCGGAGAAGGGGCCGCAGATGCGGCCAAGGCTGAGGTTGGCTGGGAGCCGCAAGTGAGAGTAGTAGAGAGCACCTGCGAGACCGCAGGTGCGAGGGTTGGACCGCAGAAGTGGGTTCTGAGGGCATAAGTGAGAGCCGCACCTACAATGGATTTTCTGCAGGTGCGGCGTCGCAGAAGCGACTGTTGGACCGCAGATGTGCATGTTCTGGGAAGAATGTATAAATTGTGGATTTTGTGAACTTTAGGTCATTTCCACCATTTTTAATCGGCTTTGGAGCTTTTGAGAGCGCTTTTGAGGAGGAATTCAAGTGTTTATCAGTAAGGTAAGTGGCATGATCCCTAATACTCGTATATGTGATGATTTCCTATTGTTTAATCATGAAATTTGTGAAGATTAGGGTTTAAAATGTGGGGTTAGGGCATGGGAATTAGAGAGTTTGATTTGGATATTTGAGGGACCATTTGATGTCGGATTTTGATGAATTTGGTATGGGTAGACTCGTGAGTTAATGGGCTTTCTAATTATGTGATTTTTGTCGAATTTCGAGACATGGGCTCGGGGGTCGGGTTTGAGTGGATCTCGGGATTTTGGTCTAAATTGATAGTTTTTCTTGTGGGATTCATTCCATAAGCGCATATTGATGGTATTGTACTTATTGTGAATAGATTCGGAGCATTTGGAGGCCGAGTCGAGGGGAAAAAGCATCATGGAGTAGAGATTTGATCGGCTTGAGATAAGTAACGGTTATATATCTAGTCCTGAGGATATGAAACCCCGGACACCGTGTCGTATGACTATTTTGGAGGTGACGCACATGCTAGGTGACGGGCGTGTGGGCATGTACCGTAGGGATTTTGACTTGGTCCGTCCCGTGAGACTATGGAATCAATTGGCCTACTGTTTAATACATATTCCTTCTATTTTCATGGAAATTGACTGTACTTCATGTTAGAAATCATGTTTAGGCCTTATGTGATCACTGTTGAGACCTGTTAGGTCATATACTTGCTAAATTAGCTGCTAATTGCAGTTTTGTACTAATTCGTAGCTTTTCTTGCTTATTATGCCTCAGTCTCTTACTGTTCATTGTTAATACACGATATTATTTCTTTGGGGCTATTTATATAATTTCTGAGAGCCCGAGAAACTGGAGAGATTGATGACTGAGTGAGGCTGAGGTCCTAATTGCGAGGATTTTGAGACTATAGCACGTGAGTTGTCCGTGCAGATTCTGACATTGAGGCTATAGCACGTGAGTTGTCCGTGCGGATTCTAAGATTGATACTATAACACTTGAGTTGTCCGTGCGGATTCTAATATTGATACTATAGCACGTGAGTTGTCCGTGTGGATTATAGTGCTTGGGCTGAAGGAGCCCCTCCGGAGTCTCACACCCCCAGTAAGCGCAGGTACCCATTAAGTGTGATTATTGAGGGCTGAGAGCTGGGTGATTGAGCTGCTGAGATGAGTTGAGTGACTGTGTCTTGAGAGACTATATCCACTTTCCATTATTGTGCACTTACTGTTTCCTGTACTTGTTATATAACTCTCTGAAGGACTTGTTATCTGGTATATAAGCATGAACTGATTTGACTTAGATTGTTGAATTTGAAAGCATGCCTATTTCTTGATAAAGTTTACCGAAATAAATTGTATTTGCATAGCTCGTCACTGCCTCTCAGTTCCTTATTTATTTTTGTTACTTACTAAGTTGGAAGTACCCACGTTACTCTTTGAAACTTGTGTGCAGATCCAGACGTATCTGGGCACGGTAGCGGTTGTTGACTATTCTAGTTATTGATTATCTCGGAGATAGCAAGGCAACTGCCTGGCAATCGAAGCCCTGATCTTCTCCCTCTTATCTTCCTTTAGTTGTATTTAGTTATTTTCCAGACTATGTTTGTCTTGATATCTTTTAGAACAGTTTGTAGTAGTTGCTCATGACTTAGTGACACTCCGATGTCGGACTTTCTTTTTTCGCACTTCTGTTTGATTCGAATTCCTTGTTTAAGGTTTTATATTATATAGCTTGGGATTTTTCTTTTAAACAAAAATATCATTTTGTTTTGGAAATATATCGGCTTGCCTAGTACCATGATAGGTGCCATCACGACAGGGTGAGTTTGGGTCGTGACAGTTTCAATCCTAATGCAAGTCTAAATAAGGTAAAAATCTTTCTCTTCTAGTAAAATGTGATACGCAGTTTATAATGGGCGAGTTTTGTGCCATAATATCCGATTGAGGGTGGATATTTTGGCCCCTCATTTGTCCTTTCTAACCGTATTTCCTTTAGCATCGGTTCTTCAATTTGCTCGAACTCGATTCTTCCCCGTTTGGCCATGTCCGATATTTGCTGCACTATTCATCCTCCCCGGGCTCTGATATATGGGAGCCCTTGGCTTTACCCCGAGGCTACATCGGATCATGCTGTCTTCTCGATTCTTCATCAAAAAATTGAGGGTAACTTTATCCCTGATTCTACCCATACATAGATAGTCCCCTCAATTTTCTGAGAGTAGATTTACAGAAACGAGGAGAAGTGATTAACTGAACCTGGTTCCTTCCTTTGTATGCCACAAGAGACTTGACAAGTCACCAAAATGTTCCATCAGTCTCATCGTTCTAACTTCAGATACGTGTCAACCGTCGGTTGACCATCCTCGTTAGGCATCAAATGCGAAATGTCACACATTTATTATTTCCTTCCTATAAAAGCTCTTGTTTCTTTTTTTCTCTTTTTACATACCGATTTTGAATCTTCTTGAGTTATCCTCGAATTTTTTACTTGTTCATCATTCTCTCAAATATTCACAAAATATTCTCGACATCTTCATTTCTTCATCTTTAGTCTTCAACTCTTCATACTTTGCCTTTGAATCTTCAAACTATATCTTCAAATCTTCAAACCTTCATATTCTAAATTAAGATGGTAAAGACCTAAAAATCAGTTCCTCAAAACACCGCTCTTTCAACATCTACCCCAGCTTCAGATACCGGGGGGACCCTCCCAGAACCTCTTCTTCAAGAGATTATCCCCAGAGGCTACTCCATAGATAATGACTTTAAGGTCGAAAAAGCCTCCAAACAAGGAGATATAGGTGAGGAGTCGTGGACGTATATCTGCTTCATCACTGAGAAAATGCTCCAAGCAGTCCAAGAGGATTGCAAATGGGAAGGTAAAGTCGTAGTCATTCCCGGTCCTGATAAGGACATCACGACTCACGTGGAGGTATACGTAAGCATTTATACGTATCCCTTCATGCTCGTTCCGATGGACATAGTGGTCCTTGACTTTTATAAGAGGTATGAGATCTGACTCGGGTAGATCCACCATCTTTTTGGAGGATCGTGACCCTTTTCCATCATTTTTCCAATAATATGGAGGAGCCCCATTTTACGATTGACCATCTACTCCGCGTCTACAACCCTTGAATCTTTCACCAGGCGGGGAGGGGGAGGGGGAGGGAGAGGGGAGAGGGGTTAATCAAGATTGCCTGACGGGCAAAGAAAGCTCCCTTCTCTAGCATCGATGAGGACATGGACCGAGGCTGGCAGGGAGGTTTGTTCGAATAAAGAACAAATCTTTCATTTCCTCCAAGTTCCTGCCATTTCTTGAGAAGTGGAACTCAACACGTAAGTCCATCTCCTCTTAAATTGTCAAAATAACCTTTTGAATTTACTCCTCTTTCACATTACTCATTTGTTTGATATGCAGCCGTCGCCCGAGTCCCCAATGAGTCCCCTATTTTAGGGAGTGGATCGAGGGCATCTGTAAACAACTTACGTATTTCAATATATGTTAGGCAAGGAAGCAAATCTTTTGGGCATGATTCAAGTCCTTATAATCTACACACATTCTAAGCTTATCTCCTTTTTAGGCATGATCACTATATTAACTAGCCAATTCGAGTATTTGACTTCCCGAATGGAACCTATTTCCAAGAGTTTAGATACCTCATCTTTGATGAATGCGTGCTTGATTTCAAACTAAAACCTCATCTTCTATTTGACCAAATGGAATTTTGGATCCAAGCTCAATTTGTGAGTGTTACCTCCCGTGAGATCCCTGTCATATCTAAGAGAGACCAAGCAAAACAATCGGCATTAGCTTTAAGGAAATCGATGAGTTTTTTCTTGAGCTCGGGGGTCAATCCCGTGCCCAGGTATACCTTTTTGTCCAGTAGATTCTCAATCAATATGACCTATTCTAGATCCTCGATTGTCGACATGAAGTCGCCAGTATCATCGGGTGCAACGAAGGATCTGGGGACCCCGAAGTCATCTTCCTCATTCGTTGAGTGTTCCTTCCCTGTCTCCAGCCCGGTCGGGATCGGTAATTTCTATTTGGCTCCTCTCTCTTTGACAAACCCCTCATTTTTTGATGTCGTGCTTGCTGGACCTAGAATCACTTCCTTGACAGCGAGCATCTCCTTTGTGGCCGCTTGTTCCCCGTAAATCATTTTTACTCCGCATGAGGTTGGAAATTTTAGCGCCTAATACAAGGTCGAATGCACTGATCTCATATTGTGGACCCATGGCCTCTCGAACAAGGCATTATATCTTATATCCTCCTCGATTACATAAAATTTTGTTTCCTGGGTGGCCCCAGTCATGTTTACCGGTAGGTTTATCCATCCTTCATTGTCTCGCATGCCATGTTGAATCCGTTTAATACTCAAACTACTGGCACAAATCGGTCTAAATACCACAATTCTTCCACGACTCTACATTGGATGGTGTTGGTTGAGCTTTCTGGATCAATTAACATATGCTTAACTCGAGATTTATTAATAATTACATATATTACCAAGGCATCATTATAAGGTTGAATGATTCCATCGGCGTCCTCATCTCTAAACGAGATGCCCCACCTCCCTGGAACATAGTCTCGAGTGCATTTTTCCCTTGTGATAGGAACTTTGCTGCTTTTTATCGTTGGCCCTTGTGGGATATCTACACCTCTGATGATCATGTTAATCACATATTGAGGCTTTTCCTGCTCAACCTGTTTGTTGGAGGCTCTCTCACTTAGGAATTCCCTAATATTCCCATTATTGAACAGACGAGCCACTTCTTCCCTTAGCTGTCGACAATCCTCGGTCCTGTGACCATGTGTACTATGATATTTACACATTAAGTCGTGATCCCTCTATGCAGGATCGGACTGGAGTTGCCTTGGCCATTTGGTCTCCTTGATATGAGCGATGGCTGACACTATACTCACTGCATCCATATTGAAGTTATACTCTGATAGTCTTGGGGCTTCTCTGGCCCCGAGTGATCTGTCAAAACCGTTCTTAATCATCAAAACTCAGTTGCTAGGACCTTGGTCACTTCTCCCATCATTCCTGGTCAGGTGGTGACCGAGTCCATTTCCTCTTCTATCTAAGTTGTATGGCTTGTATAGATCTCGGGGTAGCCTCGTCTCTTGATCTACAATTCTCTTAGACTTGTCGTTCACTCTATTAGGGTAAACAAACCCCGAGGGAGCTCCCAAGTAGTCATCCTCGACTCTCACCTTTTACCAGTACCTGTAGTGAACATCGGCCTAAGTAACCATCGGTACTCTACCAAATTTTGCTTCAGTTGTTGAGAGGTAATGAAACTTCGGGGTTTTAGTCCTTGAGTAAATTCCTGAATGGCCTAATCATCTACAAGAGGGGGCAGGTCGATCTGTTCTATCTGGAACCTCGACACGAACTCCCTAAGCATTTTGTTGTCCCATTGCTTGACTTTGAAGAGGTCCGATTTCCTTGTTTTGAACTTGATAGCACCAAATGGGCTTTAACAAAGGCATCTGTAATCATAGCAAATGAATCATTAGAATTTGGAGGAAAGTTATGGTTCCAAACATTGCTCCTTTGGAAAAGGTTTCCACAAATTTCTTCAGTAACACTGAGTCGATCTCATTGTCTTTAAGGTTGCTACCATTTATTGCACACGTGTAGGAAGTCACATGCTCGTTTGGATCTGTGGTCCCATTATATTTGGAAATATCTAGAATTTGGAACCTCTCCGGAATTTGCTTCGGTGCCGCACTCGGGGGAAAAGGTTTCTAAATAAACTTTTTGGAATACAGTTCTTTCAATATTGGAGGCACTCCCGGGATCTGATCGACCCTTGAACTGTAAGTCTCTACTTTCTTGTAATTTTCATCTATATTCTTTTTGATGGACTCGACTCATTTTGTTAATGCTTCGAGCATTTTCTTCACCTCTGTAGCTTCCTCAGGTCCGAACCTTTCTAGTTCAGTGACAATCTATTCTTAATCCGAGCATCTTCTCAAACCCGCTCGGGTTCGACTGTGTTCTGTGCTTGATTTTGACTATGCAGTTGTGCTGTTGCCACTTGGTGAGCTTGTAACATTTCAAAAATCAACCGTAAGCTAACCCCATCACCTCTTCCTTCAGGCGTTTCTCGAGCTGATACCCGGGGTGCCCTACAAATGCTATTTTCAGGATCAGTTGGTAGGTTGATATTGATGGAAACTTGTGAATTGGCACCGACTAGGCTAGTGATAGGGACACCATTAAGGACAATGATGTGTCGTAGAATTTTGGCACTTTTGATACCAATTACATAGACTTTAGCTTGTCCTTCAATGCATTTGTAGTTAATTCTTATAAAGTTTTGGTGTTTTGTAGTGCATGAGACTTGAAGACCCAAAAATATGGAAAAGAAGTCAAAAAGCCACAAAAGAGTAGGAATGGTGCAAGTATGCAACCGCATACGTAATATGCGGACCGCATATCACCGCAAACTGAATCGGATGTTTTGACCAACTGAAGAGAAGAATGTGCGGTCCATTATGCGGTCGCGTAACACCTCAGCGAACCGCATAATGACTGCACAACTGAAATTGAAGAGCCTACGTAGCACATCTACCATGGAAAATGCGATCGTATAATTGATATGCGGATCGCATAGTGGAAATGCGGTGGAATATGGACTTGAAGATCTGAAATTCTGTGATACAATTGTCAACTATGCGAACCGCATACATAGTCTGCGACCATTGTCACACCTCCTTTTTCTACTCGAAAGGGGTATAAGGGAGTTTTTCCAATTAAAGTGACAATAATCGAAACGGGATTATTTATATTCAATTTCAGAGTCGCCATTTGGGATAATTTATGGTGTCCCAAGTCACCGGTTTAAAATCCCGAATCGAGGAAGTTTGACTTTATTTTATAGTCTGCAAAACACAAAAATTCGGGTAAGGAATTATGTTAACCTGGGAAAAGGTGTTAGGCATTCCCGAGTTCTGTGGTTTTAGCACGGTCGATTTAATCATACATGGCTTAATTAAATTGTCTAATTACTTATTTTAGAACATATGGGCATTTACCATTTTTAAGTAAGAAATTATCCTAGAACAGGTCACGCGCACGTGTACCCATTTGTTTGGCGTGTAAAAAAAATCATGTCACGCGTACGTGTCCACAATTAATCATACTTTATTAATATTAAGAAATTTTGGTCGAAGTTTCACAAACGCATACCTCGATTATTTTTTAAAAAATAATAATTACGTCACGCGAATGTGTAAACAATCCCGATGATAAATTAAGTCACGCCTAAACCATGATTGAAAATATTTGATGTCCAGTAACTTATAAAGGATGGGCTAACTTGTGAATTTATGGAGAATGGATCAAAACAGAAGTGGGACAATTGGGCATGGGCAGAATCATTTTTGGCCAAATTGGTATCAAAAGTCTTTGTGCTAAGCTCCAGAACTAAGCCCATTTCATTATGGCCCTAACTATTTACAAAAAAAAGCCAATTCTGCTACTTTAGCCCTTTACTTAATTTATAGTCATAGCTAATTATTGTCCATATTAGAATACGACCATTATCTATCTCTAATAAGGCATAGCAAAATAAAGAAAATCGAAAACTCACTCTATGTTAAAAATTTGGTCCAAGCATATGACAAGATATGTAACAACCATTAAGCCCAACTAATTAAACACAAAACCACGAAAATTATGCAATCATCAGAATTACGCTTTGCTTATCATAGCCTTGCATGAATTGAACAGACATCAATAAGCATTTAATACTTTAATACAAAACAGAAACAATACACGTACACCACTATGTAGACTAAAAATCAAGCAGAACTTCATTCGATATCAAGATACACAAGGAATGATCACTAATATTTAATTAAGAACAAGGTTTAGCAATAGACCTCGAAAGATGATTTCTGTCAACTAATTTTCTTGGGTCGGACGAACAAATGTGACAATGGACTCCAATAGATAACACAACCACGAACAAATACAGTAATTGAAGCTCGAGCAGGAACCGCGAATCTGCCCGGATTGAACCTTGGACAGTGACCTCGAATCAAGACTAAAAATCAAACTTGAACCTCAAACAACTCCCATTTTTTTAATAAAAACTAGAATTGAAAGATGAAATTGAGAATATTTTTGTATATATTTTTTGGAACACAAATCCTAGCTAATTGACAACTGGAATATCATAACTTAAAATATGAAATAAGTAGAAATAGAATAGTCTTAAATCTATTCTCGCGACCTCTTATCGATGCCCTCTCACGCTACTTCTGCATGGTTTCGAAGAGACGAGGGTCAGCGGCTGTTCTAGGTTGATAGAGGATTTCACTGAAGGAAGATGGGCGTTGGAATAGAGGATTTCGCTGGACGAATTGTGGCTATTTCGGATAGTTGTTGTCGGATTTCCGGCAAGCTTGGTGATGCGGTTGATGGTTTGGTGGAGATGGTCGTTCTAGTTTGAAGGAAAAGATCTAATGATGAGTGACGGTAGGTGGAGCTCTAGGCGGACTGATGGTCGACTGGTTGGGGTCTTAGAGAGGAGAGTCGGTTGGGATTTCCGGTGATAGTAGTGGCCGACGGCGGAGGTGTAAAGGGATGAGGGTGAATCCTAGGGTTTGAGGTTTGATGGCTCTAGCTTTTTTTTTTTTGGTTTTGTCAGCTGAAGAGAGAGGTCCTTCTCTTTATTCTCTAGGGTTTTCTTTTAAGAAGAAGAAGAAGGGTTACGATTTTAGGGTATTGTGTTTAATAGGTATTTTGCTTGGATGGCTTTTGGGTTTTGAGTTGGGTCTATGTGTATTGGATTAAAATTGAGCTAAATTAAAATTCATAAACTATAGATCCAAATCAAATTCTTCTTGTACAATAGTATAAAGCACCTATAAATATGCAAAATCACTCATAATTAATTAAAATAAACTATTAAAGATAAGCCTAAAATGAAGCTACTTTTGGTATTTTTTTCAAATATCATACTAAAAATAAAAAAAAATGGGATTAGATTAAAATCATTGTAAAATTAAAATAATATTACTACCAAAAATACCAATATTCTTGAAAACAAAGTAGAACTATTTTTGTATTTTCGAATTTTATATAAGGTAAATAAACTAAAAGTAACTGAATAAAATATTAATTACTTACATAAAAGAAAATATTTTTATAATTTTTATTTTGTGACAAAATAGAGTAAAACTAGTTGAAATAGCAATATTAGGCCTAAACTAAATATTTAAATGCTAAGGTATGTAAAATCTTGAGGACGGTCAAAAATTACATGTCTACAGCTGCCCCTCTTTGACTGGAAACACGAAGAGTTTTTAGACAAAGAACAACGGATAAGTTTTTTGACCCGACCTTTATTTAGAGAGACCAAAAACTAAAAGAAAGGAGAATGTGACCAAATCCCTGGTATTTGAGCTGCCTACATATCCTTGGCTATAAAGGAATCAGGCCACGTGTAGTTCAGAAGTAAGAACAGTGATGGAGTATTGAGGTGGAGAGCCGATTGAGGTGTCATCGAGGTTTCGGTCCGTGGTTCTTGCCATTACATCAAAAAAAGGAAAAATTATAGCAAAATATAAAAGAAAAATACAATATCCTATTTACTTCTTGTCTTGAATTTTCCTTGAATCTCCACTTGCTTCTTCAACATGAAACTAAAAATTCACCCTATTCTTCAGGTGGGCATCCTGCTGACTTGAATTTGAATAAAACTGGAAATTGACCCTGTTCTTTAGCCGGGCATCCTGCTGCTTGCACCTGAAATAAACTTGAACTTGGAGTAGACTTGAGCTTGGAAACCTTGTTCCTCAGGCGGCTCGTGCTACTTCCGATTCGACTTAAAGACTGGAGGTTGACCCTATTTTTCAGGTGGATTCCTGTTGCTTCTGACTTAAACTTGAAACTGAAAAGACCCCGTTCTTCAGGCGGGATTCTCCTGATGCTTCTTGAACTTGGAAATTGTAAGTTGACCCTGTTCTTCAGGCAGGTTCCTGATGCTTCTAACTAGAACTTGAAAATTGAATGTTGACCCTTGTTCTTCAGGTGGGCTCCTGACGCCTCTTTGACTTGAACTTGTAAACCGAAAGTTGACCCTGTTCTTCATGGAGGATTCTCCTGATGCCTCTTGAACTTGAAATTGAAACCTGAACACTGATCTTGTTCTTCAGGTGGGCTCCTGATGCGTCTCTGACTTGAACTTGTAAACCGAAAGTTGACCTTGTTCTTCAGGCGGGATTCTCCTAATGCCTATGACTCGAACTTGAAAACTAAAAGTTAACCCTGTTCTTCAGGCGGACTCCTATTGTCTTTGACTTGAATCTGAAAATTGAAAGTTGACCCTATTTTTCAGGCGATTTCTGTTGTCTTTGACTTGAATCTTGAAAACCGAAAGTTCACCTTGTTCTTCAGGCGGACTCTTGCTGTCTTTGACCCGAATCTTGAAAACTGAAAGCTGACCCTGTTCTTCAAGCGAGCCCTGATGCCTCTCCTACTTGAACTTGAAAACTGAATATCGACCCTATTCTTCAGGCGAGCTCCTGATGCCTCTGAGTTGAACTTCAAAACCGTAAGTTGACCCTATTCTTCAAGCGGGCTCCTGATGCCTCTTTGACTTGAAATTGTAAACTGAAAGTTGACCCTATTCTTCAATCGAGATTCTCCTGATGCTTCTCTAACATGAAATTGAAAACTGAACATGTTCTTCAGGCGTGCTCCTGAATCCTCCCTGACTTGAACTTGTAAACTAAAAGTTGACCCTGTTCTTTAGGCGGGCCCCTAACTCTTCTCGAACTTGCACTTGAAACCAATTTTAGAAATATTGACCCTCTTTCTCCAGGTGGGATACTCCTACTTCATCTCGAACGAAATTGAAAGTTGACCCGTTCTTCAAGCAGGTTTCTGGTGTTTCTTTGACTTGGACCTAAAACCAATTTCTGAAATGTTGTCCCTCGTTCTCCAAGTGGGTGCCTGCAATCAAAAACAACAAAACAAATAAAATTTTCTACCCCAATTTGCACAAGGAAGATTTGTGAGTTGTTAGCGAAACTGTAAATCTCCTATGTTATTGATGATGGATGCAATAATGAGGGTAAAACTAAAAAGTCGACTAGGATATGCATCTCCTGTGAGATCGAGCTTAAGGAAAATTATAATCTAAGCTTGTCCAAACTAAAAATTGCCCCGATTCTTCAGGGAGGACCCTGAACTCAAGAAAAACTAGAGATTGAAAACTTAAGGAAACTAAAAACTAACCCTATTCTCCAGGTGGGACCATTGAATTTTAAGAGAAACTAAATATTGAAATCTTAAGGAAACTAACAACCGACCCTATTCTTCAGGCAGTACCCCTTAACTCAAGGAAAACTAAAGACTAACTGCTTAAGAAAATTAAAAATGACCCTATTCTCCAGGCAGGGCTCCTGAACTTAAGGAAAGCTAAAGATTAAAAACTTAAGAAAACTAAAATTGACCCTATTCTCCAGGCGGGACCCCTGAATTTAAGAAAAACTAAGACTAACAACTTAAGGGAACTAAAAACTGACCCTATTCTCTGGGAGGGATCCCTGAACTCAAGGAAAACTAAATACTAACCACTTAAGAAAATTAAAAATGACCCTATTCTCCAGGCGGGACCCCTGAACTTAAGGAATGTTAAAGATTAATAATTTAAGGAAACTAAAATGAACCCTATTCTGCAAGCGGGACCCCTAAACTTAAGGAAAACTAAAAACTCTTCTGACTAGGGAGAATGCCTAGGAGGTAATGGTCATCTCAACTAGAGGAACGCCTAGCAAGTAAAAACCTTCTCAAACAACCTTTGTGCTGACCAGATTTGGGCACTTCACTTGAAAAATTCAATCTTCCAAGCTTTGATTTGGACATAGTCTTCGTCCCTGTTTCAAACAAAGAAAACTTGTGAGTTTAAACATGGTGGTTAGTTTGTGGCCTTGTCTTTGAGGGAGATTGCTCCTTCACTTGCCACGATAACTTTGATTTCAACTTGAAATACCTTGCTTGTTTATTGACTAACCACTTTCTCTGTCAACCCTTATTAATTAAAACACCTCTGATTTGTTCAAACCCCAAATCGCTCTATCCGGTTCATTGTGTTCATGAATTGACATATACTGCACCTTTGTATTTCACATGAATCCCAAAGCACGTCAATTGTCACCAACACAGTTCGCATACTAGTCTATCCCAACTTAAACCACTTTGATGTACTAGCTAGACTCTGCTTTGTGCAATTGGAAAGCTAGTAGCAAATTTTGAAGTTATTTCTCACTTATTTTGATAAAACAAACTCAAGAGGACTTAAACAAAGCTACAAAAACAGAGTTAAGGGGACAAGGAAAGAGATGATATCTAACAAGAAAACTACAGAGTAGAAACTTATCAAATGTAGATACCAACTCTAATGACCATGACCTGCATTTCAGATTAAGTGGCCTAATCTATCAAGCAAGTCTAATGTTCAACCCTTGTTGTATCTCTAAGCCGTGAAACTGGGTGTCATTGCTCCGATTATCCCATCTGATTCACGGTTCTTATTCGACTTGTAGTGCCCAAAGGGTTTTCACCATCAAGACTCTCTCATTTTATTTTTTTCTCTCAACTCACCGTCGCCTTATGGTGCCTGTGAAAGTTTTCGCCAATAAGACTCTCTCATTTTGTTCTTTTCATCTTATTTCCTTTGATTCAACAGATGATAAAGCATTAACCATGGTAAAAATATCATATGCTCTTGGCATGGATAACTCATCACCCTCAAAGATTATTTGGGAGGTCTTTTTTGGACTGCAATGTGGCTTTTGGACAGGGTTAGAAAGAAAGGATTTCATAAAGGCTCAAAATATCGAAGATAACAGGGTTAATTTATAAACAACTTTTGGAATCCATTTTAAAACTTTGCTCCAATTTCTAAAACAAGAGAATATTGATTCTCTCTTTTTTTTTTAGATGGAATTTCTAAGAAAGACTAACCCACTCTCGACTTTGTGGGATTATGAAATATTTTATTTGGTGCGACCAAACCGTAAGGCTGCCTACGTATCTTGTGGTGACAAGAATTAGGTCGAACGTAGTTTACACCTAATTCTTGTTTTGTTTTTTGTTGCACTTTTTCTTTTCTTTTCTTTTCTTTTCTTTTTCCTTTTTTTTTCTTTTCTCTCTTTTTTTTTTTTGAATGAACTTTCTAAAACAAACCTTATAGGGACATGATTTTTTGATATATTTTTTTTAATGACTCTAACTTGATTCCAAAAGAGGTGAGGTCCAAGAAATCAACACAAGCTCAAAGGGGTATCAAAGGGTATAAATTGTTTGGATAGCTGAAAGGGGGATCCCAATCTCTAAGCATACCAAGTATAACACATGCAACTTAAAGATGAAAAATGAAAATAATGCATAGCATTTCTTTTGCAGCAACATTGGTATCACAGATATGCCTTCCACCTTTCTTTAGTGCCTTGTCAAGTACAAAGCTCTTCTTGGGTGATTTCTTCTGGATGTGCTCCGTTAGTTTGGAGCAAACTCCCTTAGCTTTATGTTGTAACTTGAGACGCACTTGAACTCAAAGTTGCTTGCTTCAAATTGTCTGTGACGCACTTTCTTGTAACAAATTCTTGTTGTCCTATTAACTTCCTAAACCATCTACCCCAGTTCCACACAATTTAGGCTTTAAAGGATCTCAAAATTCCTAGATCTTTACTGATTTCTCTCAAATGTCCCTGTCATCTTCAAAACTTGTTTCATTGTTTCATGATTAGACTAACTTTCAAGACTAGGTTGAGAATTTCGCGTGCAAGTCGCATCACTAGAATCAGCATGAAAAAAACTATAAAAGAAAAAGAGAATAAATGAATATGGACTACAAATAACAGAAATTAGGATATTGCATTAAACAGACGGTGAAAGGGTTCGAACAACAAAACAAGCAAACTAAACTAGGGTTATAACCCTGGAAAAATCCTAGATAACACTAAACAAGTTACTACAACTAAACAAACTAGGAAAAATAAAAGGATAGAATGGTTTGAGTCACAAGACAATATTCGGATTACAACTCTGAAATAACCCAAACAACAGAAATGACAACAAAATAAACCACCAAGACTCCTCTCCGGGTAGCCAAGAAAGGAGCATCTTTCCAATCACCAAGCTCAACATCTTAGCCATTGAGTTCTGCATCAACATTACTAGGACCTTCACAATTCTCCATCACATTGACCTTAGCAAATTAAGTTTGGGTCCCTTTTGCTAGCTCGTTCTTAAGATCAATTTTCGGAACCGAGACTAATAGCGCTAAAATCTTTGCGTCAAGTGGACCTCCGAGGATCTCAAAAAGTTCTCATATTCCTTTTCAACACAAATCATACCCACCATATGCGTCTCATTATGAACAGGAAATGGACTTTGGCTGGTGTCTACTGCATCTGAATTTTGCACGACAATATCACCTGCATTAATAGGCTTCTAAACTGCTCTTTTCAGATGCCAACACTTTTCTATGTTGTGACCCAGGGCATTAGAGCAACATGCGCACCTTTCAGAATAATCAAAATTCTTTGGAAGAGGGTTCGGCATTTTTATCTAAATCGACTTCAATATGTCCAATTGCCTCAACCTTTGGAACAAACTAGCATATGATTCTCCAATATGAGTGAAAGTCTTTTATTTTTCCTGTTGCCTTTTGATTTTCTACTCTGGACTCGGTTGGAATCTTTTGCGCGTAGGTGGTTGATATGCTTGAGGAGGCGGGTAAGACATTCGCAGAAGTGGTGCAGGCCATCCCGGGTCTTGTGGGTGTGGAGCATATGGCGGTGAATTTTGGGTAGAGCACTGAGAAAGTGGGGTATGAGTTTGGGGGTATTGTGGAGAGAAGTATCATTGGAGAGGATTATCTGGAGTACGGGAATATTCATGGGGTCGATGTCGAGGCTGAAAGCATTGAGCAGGAATGCCCACTGAATCTTCTCTTTCTTCCCCCCAAATTTACTGAGATGTTTTGAATGTCTTCCGTATTATATTTCACTGTAGAATAGCTCACGATTTTGCCTGACTTGATTCTATCTTCTACCATCTCCCTCATTTTTACCACATCATTGAAAGGTTTACCCAAGGTCGGGATCAGATGACTGAAGTAGGTGGGCCCCTGGGCTTGTAAGAAAAGCTCAACCATTTCTTCTTTAACAATTAGAACACTGACTCGAGCAGCTTGTTCCCTACATCTGAGCCCAAACTCCTTAAAACTTTCCTTCGGTTTCTTTTCCATCTTAGATAGGGAAGAGCGGTCTGGGATAATGTCTAGATTGTACTGAAAGTGTCAAATAAAATCTTGAGCCATGTCATCCCGTGCATTCACTTATTGACATCTTGACGAGTATACCATTTCTCAGGCTGCCCCAGTCAAGCTCTCATTGAAATACGCTATCAACAAATTATATTTCCCGCCAACACTTCTTATTTCACTACAATAACCCCTCAGATGGGCTACTGGATCTCCACGCTCATCATACAAGTTAAACTTAGGCATTTTAAACCCCGCGGGCAGATGAACATCAAGGAACATATACAAATCATTGTAAGACATGTTAATCTGATTTCCCATCTCTTGCATGCTCCTTAAGGACTGTTCTATACCTTTCAGCTTTCTAGATATCTCATCTCGCCCTTCTTTTGCTGTGAACTTTTCATTTTCAACATGAGGCTCATTCCGAGGGCTAGATTGTATGAGTCAGGGACCTTGTGGAAAACCTCTGAGGGGTAATATTGGGCATCATGAGTTTTGAGTGAGTGTTCATTGTTGGATCTATGAAGGGAATATTATCGAGAACTTGTGATCGTGGGGATAGTGGATATGACAGGAGGGCAATTCTTAGGAAATGTAGTTGGAGGACGAGTGATTGAGCTATTAGGTTGGTTGGGAAAGCTGTGATAAGCGGGAGAATCTTGAGAGTATGGGGGATCACCTGGCACTATGACCAGAGTTTGGGTAAGGGTAGCATCTAGGAAGCTAGGTGGTGGCGAGGGTGGTTCCTTCCCAGTCATCCAAGCTCGATACATATCCGCCATGTATTGTCTTAACATCCTTACCTCTTCAACCAACCCATTGTCCTGTTCAACCAATTGCTTTTAGGCACTAGTATCAACCAACTCAATTCTATTGTTATCTGCCATTGCCTTTCAACTTTATGCTGTAGAGAAGAGTTACCACTTTAAGAACCACAAACCAACCACCCTTCTGTTATAATGAATATAACAAAGAGGAACAAAATGAAGTCATCATGTTAGCGTTAGGTCTTTTAACATAAGATAATCTCACATTATGTGCAATGCATGTAGTCACAGTTATCGGTTCTAAAATGACTTCGAGGGTACGAAGGTCATATGGCATCATCCCAAATTTTGTTCATTTTAGTCTTCTCTTTTCTTTCTTTTATAGCACTTCTTGGCTTGCTCATTTTCCTTCCTCTATTTTCTTTCTGATTATCTCTCTTTTCTTTCCTCTCATTTCTTACATCCTACAAATTTTTTGTATATTAAATGATTCGATCGAACCCTATGTAGGTTACCTACGTATCAAGTTCCTCATGAATCAAATCAAGCGTAGTTCTGAAAAAATAATGGATAAATAAACTTTAAAAAAATCTTTTTGAATTTTCATTTATAACATTTTTTTTCAAATACATCATAGGAAGTATGATATCAAAATCCTAGAAAAACTCTTAGACCGCCTAAAAGACTAAAAACAGGCTCAAAATATAAAAAGTCTCCTCAAGTAGCTCCTGAATGCAGTGGTCCTGGGATATCCGTCATGCTCGAGGTGTGGTAAATAAATTCATACCTGAATGAGAAAAATAATACCAAATAGATTAGTGACTTGAGACACTATATGAGACCACAACACCTCCTATTGGACACGTGCAAGACATGATTGGGCTATTTTTGCAAAATACCTACGTGGCCAAGAGTGGCTATTAGAGAAAACTCAACAAAAGTGACCTCAAAGACATGAAAATACCTCACCAAGGCTTAAATGGATTCAAACTCCTAGCAATCATGTCCCAAAATTAATTTGCTGAAATGACCTATTTTGCAAAAATGACCGATATGGCCAGAAGTGGCCAAAAATGAAAACTCAAAAAGGACGGACCTTAAAGTAATATGACACCTAGTTGTGGACTCAACATCCTAAGACATGGTTCATTGAACCACTTTCGCGAAAATGACTTTATTTTGCAAGAATGGCCGATGTGGACAAAAGTGGCTAGACATGCAAGATTTGGCTAAGACCCCGCGAAGCCAAGACCTAAGACTCATTAAGAAGACCGGAGTTGTGTGGGATGCCTACGTGTCCTGCCCCAAAAGATGAGAATCAGGCATGCGTAGTTCGGGAAGATTGGATACGGGCGAGAATTTAAAAAAAAACAACTAATTGGAGAAAACTTATTAAAACATTGATGGAACATGTAAACTCTTTTTGAATTTTCTTTTTCCTTTTTTATTGATTTTTTGTTTTTTGAAAATGATGTAAAAGTGCGAAATCTTTTTGGCTTTTTCATGTTTTTTTGTTGTCTTTTTCTTAAAAAAATGTGAAAGAAAAACATAACTGGGCGCTAATTGTTTTATTTTTTACACTTCACCCTCTTTTCTTTCTCATTTACCCTTAACCATCATTGGTCCGCCAAATGACCATTTACCCTTGAAGAAATGCAACATGCAGCACATAGGGTGCATCAGGATGGTCTTTTATTTTCGGGTACAGCTGTCCTAGACGGACCCAACCCCTGTGTTGAGTTCCCCAAAGTCAAATACACGTGATGCATACAAACGTTCCTACTAGGGATCCAGCATGAGGTTATGTTATTCTAGGTTTAAACCTGGGGTTGTATTCTAGACCTGACTTACCCGACCGGACAGCTCGAGCTGAGGTGGGGGCAACGTCCCGGGAGCACGAAAGTCTATTTGGCCTTGTTTCTTTAGAAGACTTAGAAGGGTGGCGTAAGAAGGCATTTTAATACAGCTCAAATAATATCGAAATGGTAAATAAATAGCAATTAGCACATTAGGTCCACAAAATATAGTAATATTAATGATAAACAAAGCCAGGTAACAATCATATTAAAAGCTTGAATTCTTGGACCCTGAACTAGAGATTCTGGGTTCGATCACCAGAGCTGTCACGCCTCCTTTTTCTAAATCCGAAAGGGATATAAAGGAGTTTATCCAATTAAAGTGACAATAATCGAAACTGGATTATTTATATTCAATTTCAGAGTCGCCACTTGGGATAATTTAGGGTACCCAATTTCGGTTTAAAATCTTGAATCGAAGAAGTTTGGCTCTATTTTACAGTCCGCTAAATACAGAAATCCGGGTAAGGAATTCTGTTAACCCAGGAGAAGGTGTTAGGCATTCTCAGGTTTCGTAGTTTTAGCACGGTCTCTTTAATTATACTTGGCTTAATTAAATTGTCTAATCACTTATTTTAGAATAGGTCACGCGCACGTGTACCCATTGTTTGGCGCGTAAAAAAATTATATCACGCGTACGTGTCCATAATTAATCACGCTTTATTAATATTAAGAAAGTTTGACCGAAGTTGCGGGAACGCATACCTCAATTTATTTTTTAAAAATTATAATTATGTCACGTGAACGTGTACACAATCACGATGATAAATTAAGTCACGCCTAAACCATGATTGAAAATATTTGATGCCCATTAACTTATAAAGTATGGGCTAACTTGTGAATTTATGGAGAATGGATCAAAACAGAAGTGGGACAATTGGGCATTGGCAGAATCGTTTTTGGCCAAATTGGTATCAAAGGTCTTTGTGCTAAGCTCCAGAACTAAGCCCATTTCATTATGGCCCTAACTATTTACAAAAAAAAAAAGCCAATTCTACTACTTTAGCCCTTTACTTAATTTATAGCCATAGCTAATTATTGTCCATATTAGAATACTACCATTATCTATCTCTAATAAGGCATAGCAAAATAAAAAAAAATCAAAAACTCACTCTAAGCTAAAAATTTGGTCCAAGCATATGACAAGATATGTAACAACCATTAAGCCCAACTAATTAAACACAGAACCACGAAAATTATGCAATCATCATAATTACGCTCTGCTTATCATAGCTTTGGATGTATTGAACAGACATCAATAAGCATTTAATACTCTAATACAAAACAGAAACAGCACACGCACACCACTGTGTAGACTAAAAGTCAAGCAGGACTTCATTCGATATCAAGATATACAAGGAAGGATCACTAAAATTTAATTAAGAACAAGGTTTAGCAATAGACATCGAAAGATGATTTCTGTCAGCTAATTTTCTTGGCTCGAACGAACAAATGTGATAATGGACTCCAGTAGACAACACAACCACGAACAAATATAGTAATTGAAGCTCGAGCAGGAATCGTGAATCTGCCCGGATTGAACCTCGGACAGTGACCTTAAATCAAGACCAGAAATCAAACAACTCCCATTTTTTTTAAGAAAAATCATAATTGAAAGATGAAATTGAGAATATTTTTTGTATATATTTTCTAGAAAAAAAATCATAGCTAATTCATAGCTGGAATATCATTATTTGAAATATGAAAGAAGCAGAAACAGAATCATCTCAGATCTGTTCTCGTGACCTCTTATCGCTGCCCTCTCACGCTAGTTCTGCATGGTTTCAAAGAGACGGGGGTCAGTGGCTATTCTTGGTTGATAGAGGATTTCACTGGAGGAAGCTAGGTTTTGGAATAGAGGATTTCGCTGGAGGAATTGCAGCTGTTTCGGAGAGTTGCCACCGGATTTTCGGCGAGCTTGGTGATGCAGCTGATGATTTGGTAGATATGGTCGTTCTAGGTTGAAGGAGAAGATCTACTGATGGGTGATGGTCGGGGGAGCTCTAGGTGGGCTAGTGGTCAACTGGTTCCAGTCCTAGAGAGGAGAATCAGTTGGGATTTCTGGCGACAATGGTGGCAGGCGGCGGAGGAGTGAAGGGATGAGGGTGAAGCCTAGGGTTTGAGGATTGATGGCTCTAGGTGTTTTTTTTGGTTTTGTTGGCTGAAGAGAGAGGTCTTCTCTTTGTTTTCTAGGGTTTTTTTTAAGAAGAAGAAGAGTTAGGATTTTAGGATATTGGGTTTAGTGGGTATTGGGCTTGGATGGCTTTTGGGTTTTGGATTGGGTCTATGTATTATTGGATTAAAATTGAACGAAAAAATAAAATACATAAATTATAGATCCAAATCCAATTCTTCTTGTACAATAGTATAAAGCACCTATAAATATGTAAAATCACTCCTAATTAATTAAAATAAACTATTAAAGATAAACCTAAAATAAAACTGTTTTTTTTATTTTTTACAAACATCATACTAAAAATAAAATATAAAAATGGAATTAGATTAAAATCATCGCAAAATTAAAATAATATTACTACCAAAAATACAAATATTCTTGAAAACAAAGTGGAACTATTTTTATATTTTTGAATTTTATGTAAGGTAGATAAACTAAAAGTAACTAAATAAAATATCAATTAGTTAAATAAAAGAAAATATTTTTGTAATTTTTATTTCGTGACAAAATAAAGTAAAAGAGTCAAAACTAGTTGAAATAGCGATATTAGGTCTAAACTAAATATTTAAATGCTAAGGTATGTAAAATCTTGGAGAGAGTCAAAAATTACATGTCTACAACCATTATGCAGTCGCAGAAGGGCTCTGCAGGGGCATTTTTATCCAATCTTGACCCCAACTTTTAGTCCAATATAAATAAATTTAATAGGGTTTTGGTGCGTCATTGAGTCTAAAAAAGGACTACATTGAAGGCATTGAATACACCATTATCTTGGAAGCCTTTGAAGAGATATCTTTCACTATTGTAAACTTTATGACTTTATTTATTGCTTTATTTTTGTATTCTAGTATGAGTAGCTAGTTTTAAATACTAAGGTTGTGGACTCTAAATGGGTGTAATGTTAATGGGTGTTTAATTGAATATATATATATATAATGGTTGGTTGATATTTATTCATTTTTATGCTTCATTTATTGTTGGTGGTTGCAAATATTGACTTATTCCATTTTTCTCTATCTTTATTTGGAAAAGTTGGTTAGGGTTTGGTAGAAGTGAATATCAAGAACTCAAGACTTTAAAACTTGTTTAATAGTATCTCTTAGGAATAAGTGGGTTCTACTTGGCATAAATTGGTTATTCTTAACTGCAACACTTCTATATTTGAAAAAATCATAAAGGAAAAATACTACCTAACTATTGGGAAATATTGGGTTGTCATTTAGAAACGATTTGCATATCAAAGGACCTTCCATTATAAATATATCATATTAACAACGATAGCATTACCTTCCATTGATGGGGACACAACCTTGGTTTCATTAATCAAATTAATTACATTCTCAAAACAAAATAGCTCTCTTGTTAATTCACAATTAAATCATTCGCTTTTTAAGTTAAGGAAATAGAATTACGACTTAAGTCAAGTTTCAAACTGTTCCAATAACCTTTTCACACTTATCCCCTGTGGGATTCGACCCCAACCTTGTTGGGTTATTATATTTGACACCGACCGCCTTACACTATTTATTTAAGTGTAATTTGAGCGTATCAAATTTTGGGCCTGTTGCCGGAGAATATGGTGAATTACTAATTAGTGTGTGCTTTGCTTTACGTCTTCTTCTATTTCATCACACTTTTCTTGGTATTAATAGGAAAACATGGTCGAGTATGACGAAGAGGAGAATCCTTTTGCGGATATAGATGAGTACATTGAGGGTACAAATGCTATTGTCCCTCTAAGAGTTAATGCTGCCACTTTCAAGGTGGAATACAGTTTAATCCTAATGCTCAAAGCAGAGGGATTTTTCAGTAATTCTACCGATGATGATCTGACACAACATCTCAGAAACTTCTTGGGTGTATGTGCGATGCACAAGCAGAACAACGTTTTAGATGATGCCCTAATACTGAGGGTGTTCAAGTACTCATTGGCTAGAGAGGCAAGAAATGGTTCTAAAATCTGCCACCAAAATCCATTCATTCTTGGCCTGAACTCGTTCAAGCTTTCCTAGCTAAATGGTTCCCGCAAAGCAAGAAGTCTGAGCTCCAGGATAAAATTTTCTTTTTCAAGCAATTACCGAGAGAACACCTACATGAGGCATGAAATCGATTCAAGATATATTTAGTGAGGTCGCCGAATCATGGTTTTCCGAAATCTATCTTGTTGGAGAAATTTTACATGGGCTTGGATCCTATAAATCAATCTATAGCCAAAAATGCAGCTGAATGATCTTTTATGGATAAAACATTTGTGAGGATCACGCAAATCCTTGGCAAAATAACAAAACCAAGGTTGGCACTCAGAGGACACCAGGGGTGGAATTGCATATGGTATGCTTTCCTTGACCAACATGACTAAGGAGAACCAAGAAAGAGATCAATTAATTGTCAGGCTTGCCACCAATGCCAATGTGTTGACGAAGATGTGCACTGAAAGCCAAACAAAAAAAATGAATGTGGTGGAAGATGTTCAACCCACATAAAATAAGGTTTACGAGGAAGCAAATTATGTCAACAACTCTCAAGGAGGTTATCAAAGGCAAGCATACCAATAATGGCGAAATGACCAAGGTAGTTCAAATCTAGGGAATTGGAGTAATAATAACAATAACTTTTCAAATTGGAGTTCAAACCCCTATGTTCCACCAAAGGGGAAATATTACAACTCTCCGCATTAGAAGGAAGGTTCTTCAAGTGATTCCAAGTTGGAAAACATGCTTGAACAAGTATTGCAAAATCAAGAAAGATCCGACACTTCAATGAGGAATATGATCGAGCTTGTCGGTTCTCATACCGCATCTATTCAAAAGTTGGAGATGCAAATGAGAGATCTCTCAAGAGAGCAAAATCCGAAGCAAAAGGGCACACTCCAGGTGACACAATTGCAAACCCAAAAGGTAGTGAGGGCAGTAAAACTTCTCATTGTATGGCAATCACAACTCGGAGTGGGAAAAACTTCATGGAGAGAATGAACAAGTGGTCGAAGTGGAAGATTCCGAACAAGAAGTTGAGGTGCCAGTTGTTGTTGAAGCTGAAAAAGTCCCAGAAGAGGTGAAAATTCAAGAAATGAACCAAGAAGAGATTAAGGAAAAGGTTAAAGAGACACCAAAAACTCTAGCACCAATTTCTAGACCTCCTCTTCCTTTTCCTCAAAAGACTTGCTAGGAAGGTTGATGATAGCAAAATCAAGAAGTTCTATGACATTCTCAAGCAATTATCAGTGAATATTCCATTTGTGGAAGCATTTCAAGAGATGCTGGGTCTTGCCAAGCATTTGAAAGACTTGAACACCAAGAAAAAACCACCAAGAATGAAGTGGTGAATGTGACTCACCGGGTTAGTTCCATCATTGCAACAACCACCGTTCAAAAGAAAGAAGACCCGGGAGCTTTTACCATTCCATGCACTATTGGGGTGCGCGATTTTGCAAGATCTCATTGTGATAATGGGGATAGCATCAATTTAATGCCTCTTGTTATTTACAAGCAAGAAGGGTTAGTTATGCCGAGGCCTACAAGTACAAGGTTGCAAATGTCCAATCGTTAAATAAAGAGACCGGTGGGGATTATTGATGATGCTCTTGTGAAAGTGGGAAAGTTCCTCCTCCCCGCTGACTTTATAATCATTGATTGTGCTGTTGACAAAGGAATCCCTATCATCTTGGGGAGACCATTTCTTGTATCGGAAGAGCATTTATGGATTCGGAACGAAATGAGATCAAGTTCCGAGTTAATGACGAAGAGGTTACCTATCAAGCGAGTAAGGGTATGAAGTTACCACATGCATATGAAAGCATCTCAGTCGTTGACGTTGTTGATGAGGTAGAACATGCAATTGAGATGAATATGGAAGAACAATACCTTGGTGAGGCGTTGGCAGCTATTTTGGTAAATTTTGATGGTGAAGCCATGGAGGGGTACATGGAATCAGTGAATGCATTAGAAGGACTTGGGTCCTACACCTATGCACCAAAGAAACTTTCTCTTGACTTAAATAATAGAGTCCCTCCTCTCGCCAAGATTCAATTATTGAGCCACTACAACTTGAGCTCAAGCCACTTCCACCACACTTGAGGTATAAATTTCTGGCTCTAATGAAACACTACAGGTAATCGTTTCTTCTTTGTTGAATGATTTGCAAGTAGAACAACTATTGAATGTCTTAAGGGAGCATAGGCAATCCATTGGATAGCGGACCGAGGGATTCCCACCAGAATTTGTGAGCATAAGATACAATTGGAGCAAGAGAGCATGGAGCATAAAAAAGGTTAAACCCTTCCATGCACGAGGTATTAAAGAAAGAAATTATCAAATGGTTCTACCCCACTACCAATAGTTCTTGGGTGAGTTCGGTGCAATACGTGCCAAAGAAAGGAGGCATGACCGTGATTGAAAATGGCAAAAATGAGCTCATTTCAACGAAAACAGTGACCAGGTGGAGAGTTTGCATGGATTACCGGAAGCTAAATAGTGCTACTTGCAAGGACCATTTCCCTATGCCTTTTATTGACAAAATGCTTGATCGGTTAGCGGTATGGTCATTCTATTGCTTCTTAGATGGATATTCCGGCTATAACCAAATCAACATTGCCTTTGGAGGATCAAGAGAAGAAAATATTTGATGAGAAGTGTCTCAAAGCTTTTGCGGAATTGAAAGAAAAAATCACCACGGTACCTAATATTGTCACACTCGATTGATCCCTTCCATTTGAACACATGTGTGATGCTAAAGGTGTAGCTATTGGGGTGGTGCTTGGTCGACGGCATAACAAAATCCCTCACCCTGTCTACTATTCAAGAAAGACACTTAATGGCGCTCAAATGAATTACACTGTGACTGAGCAAGAACTTCTTGCCATTATTTATGCTTTTGAAAAATTTCGGGCTTATTTGTTGGGGTCCAAAGTGATAGCTTACACCGATCATGCTGCTCTTCGCTATCGTATGGCCAAGAAGGATGCCAAACCAAGATTGATTCGATGGGTCATTTTGTTGCAAGAGTTTAACTTTGAAGTCAAGGATCAGAAAGGGATAGAAAATCAAGTTACGGATCACCTATCTAGGCTTGAAGAGGCAGGTGACCAAAAGAAGACCTTGAAATCAATGATGTCTTTCCAGATGAGCACATATTGGCATTGTCTAGAACATTCGCTCCTTGGTATGCTGACATCACTAACTTTTTGGTTAGTGACCTTGTTCCTGATGGATTGGAGACTTATCAAAAGAAAAAGTTCTTATGGGAGTGTAGGCAATACTATTGGGAGGAACCCTTTTTGTTCTGTATTTGTGCCGAGAACATCATTCGGGGGTGTGTTCCAGAAGATGAGGTAATGATAATTCTCAAGGTATTCCATGACTCCCCAGTTGGGGATCATCATGGAGGAAACTGGACGGCGACAAAGGTGCTTGAATGTGGCTATTATTGGCCATTGATCTACCAAGACGCAAATCAAATGGTCAAGGCATGCAATCAATGTCAAAGATAAGGGTCAATATCTAAAATACATGAGATGCCTATAAATTTTGTAATGAAGGTCAAGATCTTTGATTTGTGGGGGATAGACTTCATGGGCCCATTCGTGAGCTCTTATGGCATGACATATATCTTAGTGGCAGTAGACTATGTCTCCAAATGGGTCAAGGCAATCGCCTTGCCTAACAATGAAGCAAGGAGTGTGACCGCATTCTTGAAGAAGAACATATTCATGCGGTTTGGTATCCCCAGGGCCATCCTTAGTGATGGTGGTTCTCACTTTTACAACAAGGTTTTCACCAAGTTGCTCAAAAAGTATGGCGTAAAGAACAAGGTGGCCACACCTTATCATCCCCAGTCGAGTGGTCAGGTTGAAGTCTCTAACAGGGAAATTAAAAACATCCTAGCAAAAATGGTCAATGCAAATAGGACTAACTGGTCAAGGAAGCTAGATGATGCTTTGTGGGCATATCGCACAGCATTTAAGAATCTCATTGGCACCTCACTGTAGCGGTTGGTTTTTGCTAAGGCGTGTCACCTGCCAGTGGAGCTTGAACACAAAGCCATGAGGGCTCTAAAAAAGTTGAATCTTGTCTGGGCTGAAGTTGCTAACCTGAGAATGACACAACTCAATGAGATAGAAGAATTCCATCTCCATGCCTATGAGAGTGCAGCCATGTCTAAGGAGAGAATGATATTTGTCCATGACAAGAAGATCTTGAAGCGGTAATTCAAATCCGGTGACTTGGTCTTACTCTTCAACTCAAGACTCCAGTTATTTCCACGCAAACTCAAATCCAAATGGTCTGGACTGTTCAAAGTTGTGAGTGTAACCCCTTATGGTGCTATTGAATTAGAGTCAGAGGGTGGAACTCGAACTTTCAAAGTGAATGGCCAATGAATCAAGCATTACCTCGGTACCACATGAGAAAGGCATTTGATGGAACAATTTGCTCTAAAAGATAGTCCAACACCTGCCCCCACCATTGCATAGCCCAAATAGGGTCAACATCGTCGTGCGGCGACATTAAATCAAGCGCTTCGTGGGAGGCAACCCATGTGCGGTAACACTCTTTTGTTAGCTTTTCATTTATGTAGGTTTAGTTGATATTACTGAGTAGGTTGACATATGTGTTAGAATGCAGGTAGTCCAAAATACCATGAACATGGTGCACGTACTAAGGTAAATGAAGGAAAGAAGGGTCTGTGGTTTGCGGCAACTATGCGGTCGCATAATGACTTTGCAAACTGCATAGTGGTTGTAGACACAGTCAAAAAAAATTGGTAAGATGGGTTTGCAAAAATGCGATATGGTTTCAAATTCTATGGCCCACACAACAGGACCGCAAAAATTGTCGCAATATAGAGTTTTGGCAACCCAGTCCTTAATCCATCGCGTAACACATATGCGACCGCATAATGTATTATGCGATCGACTTTCCCACCACATCAATGCTCTGGTATAACACCCTAACCCTTTTGCATACCTTCACTCTCACCCACACATGAACACTGTACAATACACACCAAATCAAAAATACAAACAAAAAAACAAAGAGAAACAGAAAGCAAAAAAACATTGAATCACACACAAAAGCACATAACAAGGATAAGCATTGCGGAAAGATTCGCCTCGTTCACTTTATTTTGCTCAGACATCTAGTGTGTGATTCTCATCCCTCTTTCTCGTGGTTGTGTTGCATAATATCAATCGCTTGAACTCCTTTCCTCCCCCTTCCTCTCAAACCTTTGTTGTGGAGACCTGGGTGGGAAATTCATGGGTAAAGTTTTACATCCGAGTGATGGGAGTTCTGTGTGTGAGGGGTTTGACCATTTTTAACTGAAGAAGATGACCTTTTCGGTCCGCATAATTGGTTTGCAGCCCGCAAAGGCGTCACAAGTGGAACCCTAAGTAGCCTAATGAAAATTGGTTCTGCGATAACGTTTGCGATCACAAACCAGTTTTGCGGACCGTATAGTTGCCGCAAACAGGGTTAGAAATATTGCCCATTTAGTGGGCGAAAATGCGACCACTTTGCGATCGCATAACATAGTATATAGGTCTTTTTGCGATCGCATAATTGTTTTTCCTTCTGGGGGTTGTAAATTTGCGATGGGTTTGTGGTTCGCATAGTTATTATGCGATCGCATAACCCATCTCAAAAGTTGCACTTCATTCATTTTCTCTCAATGTGATTTCTATGCTATATCACCCACTCACATACTATTTCATTAATAGGAATGGCACTAAAGAAGTATCTTTCAATGCGATCACCACTCGCTCGTTGAAGGAAACGTGTTGTTGCTCTGAGCCAACAGGCACAACAGTCCAAATTTCTACGGCCGAAGACAAACCGTAGCACTTTTGAGCGCTCCTCCCAGTCTAAAGAAGGGGAGACACAGAGTAACCTCATGCCATCTGTTGACCTACAGGCTGAATCACGACGGAAGAGTGGGGAATATCTATGATTTAGGGTCACAGGCTCATGGAACCTATACAAAGAAGGGATAACAAAGAAAAAGACTATTGAGGGGAAGCAATTGAGCCTAAACGGTCTGAAGGAGCACTACCCTCATGTGATCGAGAACATTAAGAAGAGGCAATGGGAGTTCTTCACTGAAGTCCCAACTGAGTATAATGAGACACTTATTAGGGAGTTATATGCTTCTTATGGTGCCTTAAGGAATGCTGGGCAAATGGGGAACAAGATATTTTCGCAATCTATCCGAATTCAAGGGGTCCAAGTACTCTGGGATGATGCCACCATTAATGACCTATACTTTGAGGATTGTTCATCCGTGTCACGATCCTAGTTCGCCCTCACTGAACATGTCGTGAAGGTACTTAGTTCCTATAACTAGGTAAGCCTAACAATGTGGAGAAACAACATGACTTGCAGAATAAATTATTTAAAACTGAACAATTAAAAGAAAACTATATAAAAGATGCCGCTCGGCATATATTACTCAATAATGCGGAAGTCTACAATATCACCCCAAAACCCGAAAACTCACGGGAAACACAGGCTAAAGAAGTACTGTAAATGCTCTAATCTCCAGAGTGTCTACATCAAGGGTACGATAGAAAACTAAGTACTACAGATAGAATAAAGAAGGAGACTCTTCGGTCTGCGGTCGCTACAGATATACCTCGAAGTCTCCGTTGCTCTCCCCGCCTCAAGGATAGTGCACCTGAGTGGAGGTACCTAGATCTGCATATGAAAAACATGCGCAGGAAGGGCATGAGTACACCACAACGGTACCCAGTAAGTGCCATGCCTAACTTCGGTTGGGTAGTGATGAGGAAGGTCAGGGCCCTACTGAGATAAAATATAATAATAAACCTTGCTACAACATGAAATAAACAAAAATAAGGAATAAAATTATGAAGTAAGACAAGTTATACAAAGCAACAATAGCACATAGAGAATAAGGTAACACAGAGTGAAACAACTCAATATCAGTTCCAACAACTAGGATCTCCCAAGATACTGCCCTGTAGTCCATTTCATCAACTGTCCGAGGAGCTCCTGGGATACCGTCCCGTAGTCCATCATATGAGAATATCCAAAGGATCTCCCGGCATACTGTCCCGTAGTCCAACCATCAATGTGCGGGGGGATCTACCAAAAATCTAACCCGTAGTCCCAAAGTAAAAGTGCAGGGGGGATCTACAGGGAATCTAACCCGTAGTCCCAAAGTAAACAAAAAAGGGGGAGCTACCGGAATCCCACATTCGTAGTCCTAATATAAATGCGCAACCACAACTAGAAGATATTCAGAAATGAAATATGAAAGTGCAAAAAATAGGTAGTGCTAGCCTAACATGCTTCAGGTAGTACAGTTAAGGCAACTTAAGTAAATAGGCAATTTAAATCAACCAAACATGCTTTTCTAAATCTAACACGGGTTATAATTGCAAGTAGAAATAAGCAAATTCGAAAGAAAACTCAGTCTCAATACCTTAAGTAAAAATCGGGTTTTCAACAATTAGCTCAAGTAAGCGCTTCTCACGTACAAAGCATTCAATTACCAAATATCATATCCTAAGGGGAAAGGTCCCCCATACAAGGATAGACAAGTCACTTACCTCAAACCGGCACAAAATCAACTAGAAACCACGCCTTTGCCACGAGTATCCGACTCCAAATGGCCCAAATCTATTCAATTCAATTACATGTCGTAAATAACACCTCAAGCAACTAATTCTACTATTTAATTTAGAGCTAAGACGCAAATTTAGGTAAAATGACCAAAATGCCCCTCAGGCCAACATCTTGGAACCGGATAATTTTTACATTTTCAGAACCCTCGTACTCTCACGAGCCTATACATAACAAGAACACTAAAATCGGAGTCCAAATGGCCTCTCAAATTCTCAATTAAAGGTCTAAGAACTTTTCCCCCAATTTCTACTAAAATTTCGAAATTAAATGTTGAAATTGACTAAAGATTGATGGAATATAACTATAAAGGATTAAAGAAATGTTACCCAATGATTTTCTCTTCAAAATCATCCTCTCCCGAGCTTCGATTTGATTTTTCCAACTTTTGAAACTAAACCCTCGAAATCACTATTTCTGGTAAGAGATTTCCGCTTCTGCGGTCAAGGGACCGCACCTGCGGTCCCTCTTCGGCGGACCAAATGCCGCTTCTGTGACTTGCACTTGAGTGACCATATTCCGCTTCTGCGGACAGGCAACTGCTTCTGCGGGTCTCACACCGCTTCTGCGGTTCCGCTTCTATGGGTACAACACCGCTTTTGCGGTTTCTGAAGAAAATGACCAAAATCGCTTCTGCGATGCCCAGGCCGCTTATGCGGTTCCCAAGCCGCAGAAGCAGAAAAAGCTTTAGCTGCTACAAAACTTCTCCGATCTTCCCGTCCGAAATCATCCCAAGGCCCCTGGGACCTTAACCAAAAGCACCAATAATACCTAATACCTCATTCAAAGTTGTACCAACCCTTAAACCACCTAAAACAACGTTGGAAACTCGAATAAATCAAGGATTTGAGCCTAAGAACTTCCAATTTTATCAAAATACACTTTCGATCAAAAACCTAACCAAAACACATCCGAATGACCTGAAATTTTGCACATATGTCCCATATGACATGACGAAGCTGTTGCAACTTTCAGAATTCCATTCCGACCCTCGGATCAAAAACTCACTATCGGACTGGAGACTTCAAAAAATCAAACTTCGGCATTTCAAGCCTAAATTAGCTACGGACCTCTAAAATACATTCCGAACATGCTCCCAACCCCAAAATGACCTAACAGAGCTAACGGAATCATCAAATTTCCATTTTGAGGCCGTCTTCATACTGTTCTGACTACAGACCACTTTCCAACTCTTAAGCTCTCATTTAGGGACTAAGTTTCCCAAAACTCTCCGAAACCCAACACTGAACGTTCTGGCAAACCAAAATTGCAGAAATGAACTTAGGGGAAGCAGTTAATAAGGGATCGGGGCATTAATTCTTAAGACGACCGGCCAGGTTGTCACAATCAAGCACGGCTGAGTAAGATGCCAAAGTCACCAACAAGGAAAACGAGCGTGGATGGATTGCATCTGTCATAGCAAAGGGGACACCCTCCTGGATTAACCCATGCCAAAATATTTACTAGTAGGATCTCACCCAGGAGGGCCGATATTGGCTTAATTTTGTCTGCTTCCGACTGATGCCGACTAGGAATGAAACAGACATAAACATTGATAAGGCATTCCTCATTGCATGTATCATGATAGGCATAAAGTTTGATGTGGGACATATTATATTCAAGGAACTAGGGATTAGAGCAAACCAAAAACAAACATCACTTCCCTTCCCATGTTTGATCACTGCTCTATGTAAGGCTGTGGGAGTGCCTCCTATCCCAAAGCATGATCGCCTTCCGAGAGCTCTTCGTGATATTGACATCACTCGGATAAATGATACAGTAAACAAGGAGACGGCCAACCAACCAGAGACTTCACTCCCTCATACATCAGACTCAGAAGCATTAGTTGCCCCCGCACTACCTGACACCCCTCCTGCCCCAGCTACCTCCACAACCACTCCTAAGCTAACCACTGCACAACCATATGTTCCCTTACCAGCTCTCTCAAAGCTGGGTCTACTAGCTTAGCACACCAATGCTAAGGTAGATCGGCTGATAAAAGAAGTCTCAAATTTCATCCGGCAAGCATTGGCCCCCGTCCAAGCCTCAGTGAGCATTCTTCAACAACAGCATCAATCTTATGAAGATAACCTAAAGCAATTTAAAGTGATTCTTGAGAGGGTCAAGCGGGGTGAAGTTGGAGATATGCCTTGGCTCGGGAAAGATGTCGATGAGCTGAAATTAGAGCTATAGAAGATGCAGAACTTGGAGTTTGACTTGACCTCCTTTCTCCCGAAAGAAGGCAAGCACGGTACTGGCACCTCCATTCCAGGCTTAGAGTTTGATTTCACAAACATTATGACAGCTCCGGAGGTATATGGTGTTAAGACCTCAAAGGCTCCAGCTTCCATTGTACACATTGACATTCCTTCAGAGAAGGGATCCAGAGAGATAAAAGGGGAGTCGGATGAGAGAGATACTAAAGATAAGGAAACCGATAAGTATTGATTGGTAGAGGATACTGAGGGTCATCGGGACAACAAAGGTAAGCAAATGGCTGCTTCTATAAATGCACAGGACGAAAAGGAAGCAAACGTGCAGACAACAATTGCACATTCTCTTGCAAACATGGTCTCCAAGGCACATCCATCGACCACTCAACATTTACTGGGATATGCTAGCAGCTCCCAGGTCCCAGACCAAGCCTCACAGTAGGTGGATCTTTCTACTCCAGCCTTAGAGACCAACATACAGTCCAAGGTTCCACCTACTATGCTATAGTGCCACCAATTGACTCCACAGCTTCCCCGGATGCTTCAGCCCCTCCGAGCACCTAGTGCACCCCATCAAGTCCCTAAACTTTGCTTTTACATTCTCTATGCATTGGGGACAATAAATGCTTTTTGGTTGGAGGTGGGGTAGTCATATATTGTGAAAATTGTACATAAACTCTTTACTCTAGTAGTATAGATTGATAGTTTGCAATGAAGTTCCCTTGGTTTTTCTTGGCTGGGTTCTTTTCCAAGGGTGTAATAGTCGAACCATGGCAGTAGCATGAAATATTTTGACTTGTTTAGTGTTGATTGTTCTAGCTTCAAGCATGTAATGAATTTTTGTGAATAAATGGTACCCTTCTTTCTTTTGTATATATCTAAAAAATGGTGATGGTTAGTCATTCTTGTGAACTTGAGGCTTGCTCTTTGACTTTATTCTTACTCGGAATCTTACATATCATAAGATGAAAGTTTTGAGTTGCATTGCATTCACTTGAGGGCTGAAACAATGTTGAGTTGAACAGTTTATGCGTTGTGAGCGAGTGAGGATTTGTATAAATAATGTATATGCTTAACTTTTGATGTCTAGAACTTGCCTGGTTGGTTTCTTAAGGCAACTCTCAGGTTAATGATTGGGGGCTAAAATGATCTTAGGTTCTCTTTGTGACTACTAGCTAATTTTGACAAAATTGACCTCCTTGGTACATCAATTACCCTAGTTACACCCGTTGAGACTTTAACTTTTTATTGGCTGCCACATTACAAACCTTTACCCCTTTTGTGAAATAATTTCTTCTTTTGAACCTATCCCTCCTTGAACGAGTAAGAAAGAGACTAAAAGTCTAAGTTGGGGGTGCCGGTACAAAGTGGAAATTGGTAAGGTTTACTACTGTGTGTAAAAAAAACAACCTCAAATTGTATATATAAAGACTCAAGCTCCAAAAAAAGAGAAGAGAAAAAGAGTGGAGTCTTGTAGAAATTGAAGAAATACTTTAAGGTGGTTATATGTCGGTAACTCGAGGTCAATAAGTGCTATAAAGAGGGTATAGCCACTACATTCCCAAATATTCATCCAACCCGTCCTGAAGCCTACATTATAACCCGTGAAAAGTCCTTGGTGATCTACAACCAACCATTCTTGAGATAGCTGCAAGTTAAAATAAGGGCAAGCATATGGACTGATACTTGTAGCGTGTAGCTTTCATTCCGAGTGCAAGAGTGTTTTGATTGCATCCCCTGTACATATGTGTGAGTTGGGGATTTTATTTGTTGTGAGCGCGCATGAATTGCAAGATTTAGCAGAAGTTAGGTTCTTGAAGAAGAATACAAGTGCACACTTAGTTGTGAGTAGCATCTTGTCAATTTGGTTGAGGCTCGAAGTTCACAAGTTGATTAGTCGAATTGTTAAATGATAGTTATCCTCCATGAAGGGTAAATTAAAGAAGTTACATGCTTGTTAGCTGACAGTCAAATCCTATCTACAGTTAGTACTTCTTGGTGACATGTTGGAAATAAAAGTAGTATAGGATAGGATAGTTTTATTTTAGTTGCTTGAGGACAAGCAAGAGTTTAAGTAGGGGGTATTGATGTGCCGTAGAATTTCAGCACTTTTGATACCAATTATATACACTTTATCTCATCTTTCAATGCATTTATAGTTAATTCTTATAAAGTTTTGGTGTTTTGTAGTCCATGAGAATTGAAGACTCAAAAACATGGAAAGGAAGTCAAAAAGCCACAAAAGAGTAGGAATGATGCAAGTATGCGACCGCAGAAGTAATATGCAGACCGCATAATCACTGCCAACTGAAGCAGATATTTTGACCAACTAAAGAGAAGAATGTGCGATCCATTATACAGTCGCATAACACTTCTGCAAACCGCATAATGACCGTACAACTGAAATTGAAGAACCTACATAGCACTTCTGTGATGGAAAATATGGTCACATAAATTATATGCAGACCGCATAATGGAATTGTGGTGGAATCTGCGTAGAAGGGCTCTGTAGGGGCATTTTTGTACAATCTTAACCTCGACTTTTAGTCCACTATAAACAGATTTACTAGGATTTTTGTGGGTCATTAGGTCTGAAAAAGGGACTACATTGAAGGCATTGAACACACCATTATTTTGGAAGCTTTTGAAGAGAGAATCTTGCACTTTTGTGAGCTTTATGACTTTATTTATTGCTTTGTTTTTGTATTCTTGTATGAGTAGCTAGTTTTAAATACTAAGGTAGTGGACCCTAAATGGGTGTTATGTTAATGGGTATTTAACATTGAATATATATATATATATATATATATATATATATATATATATATATATATATATATATATATATATATATATATATAAAATGGTTGATTGATATTTATCCATTTCTTATGCTTCATTTATTGTTGGTGGTTGCAAACATTTACTTATTCCATTTTGCTCTATCTTTACTTGGAAAAGTGGGTTAGGGTTTGATAGAAGTGAATATCAAGAACTCAAGGCTTAAACCTTGTTCAATTGGATCTCTTAGGAATAAGTGGGTTCTACTTTGCATAAATTGGTTATTCTTAATTGCAACTCTTTTATATTTGGGAAAATCATAAAGGAAAAATACTACCCAACTATTGGAAAATATTGGGTAGTCATTTTGAAACCAGTTGCATATCAAAGGATCTTCCATTAGAAATATATCATATTAACGCCGATAGCATTACATTTCATTGATGAGGACACAACCTTGGTTTCCTTAATCAAAATTAATTACATTCTCACAACAAAATAGCTCTCTTGTTAATTCATAATCAAATCATTCGTTTTTCAAGCTAAAGGAATAGAATTATGACTTAAGTCAAGTTTCACACTGTTCAAGTAATCTTTTCACACATATTCCCTATGGGATTCGACCCCAACCTTTTTGGGTTATTATATTTGACATCGACCACCTTAAACTATTTGTTTAAGTGTAATTTGAGAATATCAGTCAACAGGGGGCACACCGTTGATTGGTGACATATTGTTATCTTCACCGTGGTGGCCTGACTCGGTGTCAACATTCAAGTGAGCAAACTGAGAATTTGACATTTTGGATAGACATGAAATCAAACTTCAAAGATCAGGTGTAAAATAGGGTATGTTATAGAGATTCATATTAAACTAACACTATTATCCTTAGCCCCACATTGGGCGCCAAACTATTTGTCCTTAAAATGAGTACAATTGAATTTGTATGTAGTTTAAAGGATACGTGATTTAATTTAATATGAGTGATATAAGAACATTAAATAATTGATTTAAAGAGAAACAAAACGATCAAACCAAACATGATAGAACGATTAACTCCAGAAGTGACTAACTCCCCAAATTTCTAAAAAACTTGGTAGAGTCTCTCCTATATTTGGGCCTATCGTGCTAGGGAGCCCTAGAATCCAGTCCTAACAACATATTCATAACACAATAATATATCATGGAATGAAAACAACATCTACCATAATGTCATATCCGTTGTATTACCAAAAGGGTTACTTTAGCCTGAACTGTACAAGTTTGCACATAAATCATGAAACATAAACTTCTAACACCCCTTTAAACATAACTACTTCTTTACATATATAAATTAGGGTATTTTCTTTTCATTTCTTCCTCGGCCACCCAGGTGGCCTCTTCGACTTGATGGTTTTTCCATAGTACTTTCGTGGAGGCAATCTCTTTATTTATCAACTTTCAAACTCATCTATCAATAATAGAAACTAGAATCTCCTCATAAGTTGATTCTTCATTAACTTCAATAGTCTCTACCGGAACAATGAGTGACGGGTCTCCAACTACCTTCTTCAACATGGACACATGAAACACCGGGTGCACTAAGGACATCTCTTAAGGTAATTTGTACGATCCGATATACCTTTGACTGAATTTCCTTTTCTTTCCAAATCACATTATTCCCACCATGGAAAAAACTTTCAAGAATACCTGATCATTCTCGCTAAACTCCAAGTCTCTAAGGCTCACATCCGAATAGGACTTCTGGCGACTCTAAGCAATTTTCAACCATTCTTTAATGATCTTGACCTTCTCCATATCTTGATGCACGAGGTCTAGTCCTACCAGTTCTACTCCTCCAACTTCAAACCAACCAATGGTAGATCTAAATCTCCTACCATTTAGAGCCTCGAACGGTGCCATATGAATACTGGCATAGTCCGCTCTACATATCCTCAAATGTCTAAATAGTCTGATTTTCTTGCCCCTCGGTCTGTGCTTGGAAAACTGTACTAAGATTCACGTGAGTACCCAAACCTTGCTAAAATTTCTTCCAAAAAGTTAGCGGTGAATTGTTCCCCTCGATCATAGATAAAAGAAACTGGAGTTCCATGCAACCTAACGATCTCTTTGATATACAACTGAGAATAGTGTCCTGTTGTGTCGGTGGCCTTAACAAGCAAGAAGTGTGTTGATTTTGTGAGCCAATCCACAATCACCCAAATCGAATCAAACTTACAAGGCGTGAGAGGTAGACTTACTACAAAGTCCATATTAATCATTTCCACTTCCACCTGGGGATATCTATATTCTGTGACAAGCCACCAGGCTTCTGGTGCTCGGCCTTCACTTGTTGATAGTTTGGGCATCTCGCGAGAAAGCCTGCCACATCCCTCTTTATGTCATTCCACCAGTAGACTTTCTTGAGGTCATGGTACATCTTCGTAGAGTCTGGGTACACAGAATACTTGAAGATGTGAGCCTCGGTCATAATTCTTTCTCGGAGGCCATCTATATTCGCAACACACAATTGTGCTTGGTACCTTACGTACAATCTTTCATGCCAAGAGAAATGTCACGACCCAACCTAGGGAGGCGTGGCTGGCACTCGGTGCGATACTCAGCCCGAGCGTACCACTCTATAACTATAAACTCTTGAGGGGTAGCCCTAAACTTTGCCGACGAGGCCTACATGCAAGCTAACAATACCAATCAAGACCGATGAGGCCATAATCTAAATTATCTAAAAATAATGTCTCTCTCATTTAAGGGGTAAACTTACCCAAAAGCTCATATATATAACTGTGCAGTCCAACGAGGCTGCCATGAACATCTACTGATATACAAATATACAGGACTCGTCGATAAGCCTCTAGAGATAACTGAACTATATCATGGTCAGGACACGGCCTCGACCTACCCATGAAACCTGTATGTATATATATATATATATATATATATAAAATGGACTCCAAGGTGTAGTAGACCTGGAAACTCTAAGGAAGAAAAGCTTAACAATCAAGCTGATGTTTGATTCTGTCTATTGGGAAGGTCTATCCAGTTGTCTATTAAGGCCTGCAGGCATGAAATGCAGCATCCCCGGCAAAAGGGACGTCAGTACGAAATAATGTACTGAGTATGTAAGGCAATAGAATAACTGAAAGCTGAAACTGAACTGATAATATAATAACTAAAAGTAACTGGGAGTCACAGATAATCTGAAGATATGCTTACCTACTGATACTGACTTAACTCTCTCAATATAGTATATAAAATAGCTTTCCGGCCCTATAAGGCCCGGTATGTGTAACTGCTCTGTTGTAGCAGGCTCGCTCATAGGCGTTCGACCATACTAGGCTATGTATCTCGACCATTTTGGGCTTGCTCATAGGTGTTTGGCCACATTAGGCTCCATATATAACTTACCAATTGATCAAAGGTTGCCCAATATGGGCCTACCCACTGATTATAGCTCGATGGTGGTGAAAATATTATAATATTATATATATATATATATATATATATATATACATATACATATACATATACATATATACACACACCCTCTGCTCTCTTGACTGTAAAAAGATAATACTTAACTGAATATAAAGTCCCTATAAGAGAGAATATGATAACTTATGGGACTAGGATAATGTACATAAATTCAAGAATATGAACTTCACTTTATGTCTCAAAACAATAAGAACGACATATATATATATATATATATATATATATATATATATATATATATATATATATATATATATATATACACACACACACACACACACACACACACACACCCTCTGCTCTCTTGACTGTAAGAAGACAATACTTAACTGAATATAAAGTCCCTATAAGAGAGAATTTGATAACTTATGGGACTAGGATAATGTACATAAATTCAAGAATATGAAATTCACTTTATGTCTCAATACAATAAGAACGACATCAACAATATGGTACAAAATATTTCATTAACAAATCATCAACATATCACGACGAGCGGCAAGCTCGGATTAAATCCCTTTAGAACCCTTCAAACACATTATCATTCATTCGTGAACATAATAATATATCCAGTATAATAACCAATATCTTTTAAATGATTTCCAACCTTCTACTCAATTTCAAAGTTACCCGAAATAGCCCAACACAAGATAATATCACTATAGACAATTTTCAAGTGCTTTATAGCCATTTCTTTTTCTAGTTACCAATTTACTCAAACAGCAGGGACTTCAATTGGTCTTTTCTCTCTACCTTTTCACCTGTGAGTGGTGAGTTTCCCTTTTTTCTAGGTAGCACCTCTTGGATTCGGACTTTGTTCTAACAGCTGCCATACGTGAAATCTTGATCATCTTCCTCCCAATGTTTTTGCCTTCGTGGCAGAGCATTTAGCAATGCCAGCGGCCTGGTGAGGACTGGCTGTCTGAGGACAGGTTAAAGCAGGGCCTGCTAGGCTTGCTTCTCATGAGATTGGGTGAGGGAATCATAAAGGGTCTCTTGACATATAAACAAATATAATCATACTAACAATATCATATCCAACTTATTTCTATAATTTCCATCCACTTAAAGTTCATAAGAGCAACTTTCAAAATCAATCCATCAAGAACAACAACATCTCAAGCTAATCCAAGTATTTTTTTGTAGTTTATCATCCTAACAACTTAACCAACAAACAAGCAAGCTTAAGCACAATTAGTAGGCTATTATACTCACCTTAGCTAGTAGCAACAACTTGAAATTTCATCCAAACATAGCCCACAACTATCCTCAATGACAACAAAACCTCAAAGAGGTATTTTTAACTAACTTTTGATATTGAAATATAGTACTTTAGAATCAATTCAAACCCTTTTGGTATGTGTTTAGGAGGGTTAAAAGGACTGTAGGGACAAGGTTGGGTCCAAAACTAAGAAATAAAGGTCGTCTAAATCATTTTTAAAGTGAAGTAGGTCGATCACTACCTAAGTGGGTCCCATTGAGAACTGCTTGCGTAGTCTCATAAAAATGCAAATATCTCTCTACTCCAATGTTGTATCGATGAACGGTTTAATTCATTATCCACCTAATGCATTAGGTGGATAATCTCATAATTCCAAGTATATTGGGAGAAAAGCTCAGTTGCATTCGACCTAATTTTCTGCACATTATGAATGTAACTGGTGATGACCTTTGCTAACTTTTGTTCCACAACTCGCTTGACTTTAAAACATAATACACAACTATCATACGACTAAAATAACTCATAACATAACCTCTTTATCATGTTAAACACCCTTGTCTCACCCCAAAAATACGTGTTATAATATTCTGAAATTGTCGACTTTTGATGAAACTTATTTTCTTCAATTCATTCAGCTTCTAAGCCTTCTAACCCTCTTGGTACTTGTTATACATGATCTGAAATATTTGTAAACTCCAAGGTAACATGATAAACATACTTTATGTACTTTCAAAGATTCTCTCATTTTTGAGCTTACATCAATTGACTTACGATGTACTCTTACGAGCGAAAACATGGGGTATAATATCATTCCCCCCTTTGGAACATTCGTCCTCGAATGTTGACTGATGCACTTATTAATCTCATAACATATAGCTCTTACAAATACTTTAGTACTGACCTTTCCATCTAGGCAACTATTATGTGAATAAATCAAAGGCTATGGTACTCCACCCTTTGGGCCTCTTTCTCACACCATGACCTGTGGTTGGAATTCTTCCAATCTCGTAACTATCGCTACCTTCTGTCATCCTGTATATACAACTTTGTCCGTGTATGCGCACCTATGTGACTCTTCTCTCCTTTTTCCTCCAGCTTTTAGCCAATCTCTAGGCTTGACTTTGTGAATATATACAGTAATATGACAAGTTGTTCCTTCCAGTATCTATAGGTGTATTGAAGTTGTTCGCTCGGTACTTTGTCAAACTTACGTTTATTTCTATACTTTGTTTCACAGACTTGGTTATCTATCATTATGGCTTTATTAGATCTAGGTAGTTCATACTGTACCTTAACATTTACTTATGTTTTATTATTACAGAGTTTTGCTACCCCACTCTAGGTTACTCTTTCTATGCTTATCCTATATGTATAAATCTCGGTCCTTTAATGCTTCTTTATTACTGCTCATCTTAAGAATGATAGCCCAGTCTCATTCATACTTTGAAAATTTTATCCATCCATTGTTGATTCACCTTAATTTTGGTCTATAATCTGCCCCTGATAGCTTGAAACCTCTTATATAATATATTACACTAGGCCCACTTCTCATGGGGGAGATCTGAGTTGATTTCCCTAATCCACCTAGGGGTGATACTATACTTCAATAACAATATTTCGTGGCATCCCAACATGGTTCATCTTACGGAGGTATTCTAATATCGTTCAATCCATGAAATCCCTTTTCTTTAAATCATTACTCAATCAAAGGTCTAAACATCATTCTCTTATCACTTATCACAATTACACTCTCATTCTTCTACCAGGACAACATTCCATATTTTTAAGATTCCCCTAGTCTTAAACTTCTCTGAGTTCATTCAGGCTATATTGAGCTTTTTATAACTTACAGAAACCATTAGCTCTCTTGTTTTAATGGGTTTAATCCCGAGGACTTACCTCTTCTCGTCACCTTCTCACTCACCTTTTCTTATCCTTACTCGTGTCTACCTAAAACCTTGTAGCTCTATCATACTTTAGCTTGTAGCTTACATATATTTATTTATACTACTCGCAACCCTCCTTTAACTTGCTATCACCATATATTTCCTTATGTTATTCTAGAACCTCAAGAGAGACATCACGTCATCTCTAAATCTTCTTTACTCTCTGTACCTAGAAACCATAGGCTGGAAGATATGCCACTGACGATACCACTATCATTTCTAAATACTGAATCACAACACTTCTAACCCTTTATTTAATGTCTGGACTATTGACAATCCTTTGCACTTAAGTATCTCGTACCTTCTTTACATTTACCTTTCTTACCTTTAAATCTTGCATTGTATATTCTTCCACTTTCATAAACTCCCTTCCACATAGGTGGAATTCAGGTCCAGACCTTAAAGCTCTACTATAATATGTGCACCTTTGATGCATACACAATCTGGTGGAAGCTTCATACTAACTTCTTATGAGGTTGGTACTCTTCTAACTGGCTTTATCTTAGATCCGTTATAAAATATAGCCGATTTACTAACATGTACCTCTGATATTAAGAGTGATTCTGTAATATTCTGAAGCATGATTTCCACAATTATCTGGGTCTAATAATCAGGCTCCTGATTCACTTAGCTGATGGAACTATTTAGTTTCCCGTTCTCTCTCAACTTTTAAGTAGGTGTGAGCTATCTTTCAATCTGCGGTTAAGGGTATTAGTTATTACTTTAGCCTTTTGTGGACATTATGGAACATCCATGATATAACCTTCTAACAATTCAAGCCTTTGTCGGTGACCTGGACTCAATTCTTTGTTTTAACTTATACCAGAGTATTACACACAATGTTTTCTTACGTGAGAGTACGTCATGAGTCAATTGATGTAAGATCGGAAATGAGATCATCTTTGAAAGTACATAAAGTAATTTAATCATGTTACCTTGGAGGTTACAAATCATTAAGATCACCGATAACAAGTACCAAGAGGGTTGAAAGGCTTAGAAAATAAACCAATTAAAGAAAATAAGTTTCGTCCAATGTCGACAAATTGGGAATGTTATAACATATACTTTTGGGGTGATAATAGGTTGCTTAACATGGTAAGGACGTTATATTATGAGTTCTTATAGTCTTATGATAGTCATGTATTATGTTTGAAAGTCAAGCGAATTCTGGAATAAAAGTTGACATAGGTCATCATAAGTTACATTTATAAATATGTTGAAAATTAGGTCAAATGTAGCTAAGCTTTTCTCTCAATCTACTTGGAATTACGAGATAGTTAACCTACTAAGTTGAAGATCTATGAGCCTAATTTCTAACTCATTAAACCGTTTATCGATGCAACATCGAAATGGAGAGATATTTGTATTTTTGCATGACTGCACAAGCAGCTCCCAATGGGACCCACTTAGGCGGTGGTCTACCTACTTCACTTTAAAAATGATTTGGACGACTTTTATTTCTTATTTTTTGACTCAACCTCATCCTTACACTCCTCCTAATACTCCTAAATAGATAGCATAAGGTTTTGAAGTGAGTACACAATATTTTAACATCAAAAGTTCGTTCTAGTGAAGAACAACACCTCTTAGAGGTTGTCTTGTCATCGAGCATAGTTGTGGGATGTGTTTGGCTGATATTTCAAGTTGTTGCTACTAGCTAAGAGATAAGATGTGTAGGAACGACATATCCAGCAACAAGAAGAACGAAACGGATTGAATAGAGGAACTCCCGAGCATTTGGCGATCTCTGTGAGTTTAACAGCCTACTAATTATGCTTAAGCTTTCTTGTATGTTGGTTAAGTTGTTAGGATGATAAATTACAAGATAATAATTGGATTAAATTGAGATGTTGTTGTTTTTGATGGATTGATTTGAAAGTTGCTCTTATGAACTTTAAATGGCTGGAAATTATGGGAAATAAGTTGGCTATGATATTGTTAGTATGATTATGTTGGTTTGCAGGTCAATCTTGTTGAGGAAATTGGTAACTAGAAAAAGAAATAGCTATAAAGCACTTGGAAGTTGTCCATAGTGATATTATCTTGTGTTGAGCTATTTCAGGTAACATTTAAATTGAGTAGAAGGTTGGAAATCCTTTCAAAGGTATAGATTATTATACTGGATATATTACAAAGTTCAATAATGAATGATAATGGGGTTGAAGGGTGATAAAGAGATCCAATCCAAGCTTGCCGTTCGTCGTGTTAAATAGTAGTTTTGTTGGTGACATTTGAACACTTTTTGTTATGTAGATTAATTGGTGTTGTTGGGTGTGTTGTGGTACTGAAGGTATATAGTTGAAGGTTGTATGTGTTCTTGTTGTTTTGATAGACTTGGGGAAACCAAGGAAAACAGGGGAGATGCTATCTATTTTAATATAAAATAAGCTTATCATTCGTTGTACAATAATTTCATCATTGGTAGCTTAACAATAGTATTATTATCATTGTTGTAGATTAAAGTGCGATGAGATAAGTTCAATATTGAACAAATTGTGATAAGGTGTGTTAAGGCTATCCCTTCTTTTCTTTTGGCATGATCAATATGATACAAAAGAAATGAGCAAAAGCAGAACTTTCATAAATTACTCTATTCTTAGAAGTACTAGGGCTGCCTATGTTCATGATTCCCCATTGTGTCCTATTATTATATCATCTGTTCATGGGTCTCGGAAAATACGTAAGTTTATAAAGTTTATTTCATGATATTAACCAAATATATATTAGTCTTATGACATTCTAAGAGATCTTATCGACTTACTTCCTTATGCATTGCATTCATTTATACATGTATATCGACACATGACCAAATGACGTTATATACGAGTATGTTATATGTATATGGGGTATGGGAAAAGTCATGACGTTATATACGCACTATCACCTGATCAGCTGGTATACGTCGATGATTTCGCCTACTGAAACTAATATGATATAATGATATGGCTTCAGAGGCTTGAGGATGTTATGCACGTATATACCTATGTATGTTATGACATTTATATGCATAAACATGACACCTTAAAGGTTTCATGATTCACTGAGCTATTCAGACTTACAGGTTGAGTCTTTTACTCCATGTTTCTCATGTCTTTTATACACTGCTTTGCATGCCTTACATACTTGGTACTTTATTTGTATTGACATCCTTTTTGCCTGGGGATGCTGTGTTTTATTCCTGCATGTCTCGATAGACTGGTTGATAGTCCTCCTAGCAGGCTCTCAGCTCAGCGGAAGGTGTTGGTACACTCCACTTGCTCCAGAGTTGCCTATTTGGTCAATATACTTTGGACATATATTAATTGGTATGTTGGGGCCCTGTCCTAGTCTTTATGATATTTATGTACTCTTAGAGACATGTAGACAGAAGTCATGTATATGGATGATTGTATAGCCTTGTCGGCCTATGTTTGGAGTGTACAAATAATCTTTTAGGTAGGCCCATATGTCACATGTATAAGTTTGTATACCATGTTAGGTCGTCCTATGTCGAGTATTCTCTTATGTTTAATTCAAGTTATATCATGACAGCATTTCCGTCTATTTACCCATGATAGTATGATAAAAGGATACATTATGTTGGTACTCGGTTGAGTTAGGCATTGGGTATCCGTCGCTGCCCTTCGATTTGGGTCGTGACAAAAGTGGTATCAGAGCAGTTATGTCCTAAAGAGACTACGAACCATTTCTTGTTACCAATTTACTCAACAATCTTGACATGTAAACCAACATAATCATAATAAATCATAGACAACTTATTTTCTATAATTTCCAACCACTTAAAATTCATAAGAGCAACTTTCAAATCAACCCATCGAGAACAACAACATCTCAAGTTAATTCAAGTATTATCTTGTAGTTTATCATCCTAAAAAATTAACCAACATACAATCAAGCTTAATCACAATTAGTAGGCCGTTATACTCACCTTAGACAGTAGCAAAAACATGAAATTTCAGCCAAACACAACCCAAAACTATCCTCAATAACAACACAACCTCAAAGAGGTGTTGTTCTTCACTAGAACTAACTTTTGATGTTGAAATATGGTGTAATCACTTTGGAATCACTTCAAACCCTTATTGTATCTATTTAGGAGGGTTATGAGGAGTGTAGGGACGAGTTTGGGTAAAACACTGAGAAATAAAGGTCGTCCAAATTATTTTTAAAGTGAAGTAGGTTGACCACTGCCTAAGTGGGTCCCAGATCTACTTGCGTAGTCTCGCAAAAATGTGAATATCTCTCTACTCAGATGTCGTATCAATGAATGATGTAATGCGTTAGAAAGTAGACTCATAGATATTCAATTTAGTAGGTGGGTAATCCCGTAATTCCAAGTATATTGGAACAAAAGCTCAGCTGCATTTGGCCTAATTTTTAGCACATTATAAATGTAACTTGTGATGACTTTTGTTCCACAACTCGTACGACTAAAATAAATCATAACATAACCTCCTTATCATTCTAAACACCCTTGTCTAACCCTAAAAATACGTGTTATAATATTCCTAACTTGTCAACTTTCGATATTTTCTTCAATTTGCTTAGCTTCTAAGCCTTCCAACCCTCTTGGTACATGTTATACATGATCTAAAATATTTTTAACCTCCAGGGTAACATGATTAACATACTTATGTATTTTCAAAGATGCTCTCATTTTTTAGCTTACATCAATTTACTTACAACATACTCTTATGTACGAAAATATGGGGTGTAACACGAAAAAGACATGGTCTTGTGTTTATGAATCCCCTCCTTTAATTTTACCAATAGCGGATCAATATATTACTTCTCCTCGAATCCACTATGAGTGATGATTCAACCTTATTTTGCACAATCACCCTACCTAGAGTCCATAAACCGAACTCCCAAACTAGCCAAGCGGTGAACTTCCTTTGCCAACGGCCTTTGGTATGCCTCCAAGTGAGCCAAACTATCCATAGATTTCCGGCTAAGAGCATCTGCCATAATATTAGCCTTCCTCAGATTGATTTCGTAGTCCTTGAGTAACTCAAGCCATATCATTTGTTGTAGATTCAACTCCTTCTTGAAGATGTATTGAAGACTTTTATGGTGCGTGAATATGTCCACATGGACCTCATACAAATAATGATACAAAATCATTATGCAAACACCACAGCCGCAAGATCTAAGTCATGTGTTGTATAATTCTTCTCCTGGTTTTTGAGTTTCCTAGAAGTATCAGCGATCACCTTGCCATGTTGAATCAATACATACCCAACTCCAACCTTTGAAGTATCACATTACATAATAAACCCATTTGTACCCTCTAGTAAGGTCAACACCGATGTCGTAGTCAACCTTGACTTCAATTCTTGAAAACTCTTTTCACAAGAATCTAACCATTGAGATTTAGCTGCCCTCTGTGTCAATTTGGTCAATGGAGATTCAAGAGAAGAAAATCCCCCTACAAACCTTCCGTAATATTTAGGTAAGCCTAAGAAACTATGAATTTTTGTCGGAGTTGTAGGTCTAGGACAATTCTTTACAGCTGCAATCTTAAGGAACAACCTTGATTCTCTTACTAGAGACAACATGACCCAAGAAAGTGACAGACTCGAGCAAAAACTCACATTTTGAGAACTTTATGTACAGCTTATGCTGATGTAGAGTCGGTAAAACTACCCTGAGATGATCGATGTGGTCCTTTTGACTCCGTGAATACATAAGAATATTGTCACTGAACACTATCACAAAAGAGCCGAGGAAACACTTGAAGACTCAATTCATAAGATTCATGAAAGCTACCAAGGTATTTGTTAGCCCGAAAGACATCACCAAAAATTCAAAGTGTCCATACTGGGTTCTAAAAGTTGTTTTTGGAATATCCTGCTCCCTGATCTTCAATTGGTGATACCCCGATCTTAGATCAATCTTGGAGAAGTACTTAGCACCTTGCAATTGATCAAACAAGCCATCTATCATAGGCAACATGCACCTATTCTTGATTGTGAACTTGTTGAGTTGTCGATAGTCAATACACATCCTCAATGACCCATCTTTGTTCAATACAAGGAGAACCGGTGCGCCCCTGTAAGGCCCCGTAAAAATTTCACCTAGAACCGAGATTTGATGGTACCGAGGTAGGCTTATTTGTTTGAGGTTTGTAGAATAATACGGACTTTTTGGGTTTTACAGTACGTCAGGGAGTTGAAGGAAAGATTTTGCAGAACATTTTTTTGTCAGACTTTTTGGTCCACTATACGACCGTAGAACCCCTTTGTGAGTTAATTTTTGAATATCATTATGCGGTGGGTTATGCGGTCGCATAACGCGCTGCAAAATCTTCCTCTGGAAATGTTCATGATGGTTTTGCGACGGAGTGTGCGTCCCTCGAAATGATTATGCAATTGCATAATAGCCCGTGGACCGCAGAATGGCCATAGACTTGAACAGGCCTGCCCAGTTTTTGGGACCATTTTTTCATTTCCCTTTGGGAATCGCAAACGCATTTTGTGGTCTGGTCTACGATTGACCTAGTTTTGTAGGCTTAAGTTTGGAAAATTTTTACCCGATCTCATTTTTATAAAATGACTTTGGTGCTCAATTGGGCTAGTTTAAGCTGTTATTTTAGAGATAGGATAGTACTCTAGAGTGAGAGGAGGAATCCCCAAGTACTTTTTTCATAAATCCTTGCTCAACCTTTGAAATTCAACAATGAAAGCTTATAAGGTCTTCATCTAAGAGGTAATGTTCCATACCCTTGTCTCCAATTTCGAGTTTGGGCAGAAGTTAGGTAATAGGGAGGGTGATTCTTAGATATAAGAGTTGTTATTTATGCATGCATGTACCAATAGGATGGTGAGGAGGTCATTGAGCTAATATGGGTAAACTCTTGGTATTAAATTGGCTATGGGGGTGAAGGAAATCTTGTAGAAGAACCTTGTAGTCAAATTTGCACACATAGTATTTGATGAAATGCTTAAATGAGCTGAACCTATGAATATCTTCCTAATTATGGTTCAATTTTGTTATGTGTCTAAATAAATTAACGTTCCTAGATTTTCAGAACATTATAGTAATTTAAGGAAAGCTCAAAACGAGGTATGTTGGCTAAATATTCTCTCTTAGAATCGAATCCCTCGGTGTTCTCGTAAGTTCAAGTATGAAGAGCCAAGCTTTTATTTCTCATGTTCCGAGTTATTACTTATAAATTCTACTATTCCTAATAAGCTTGTGTTGAAAGTATATACTACAAATGTTTTCCAAACACCCTTATCATAATGTTTTATCCTTCAGGAATGTATTCATATGTGACCAAATTGTCAGAATATTATGATTTCAATCATGTTTTAATTGCAACTTATTATGTTGAATTCTGGAAGAAAACTCAATGTGCTTAAAACTCTTATTAATCATATGTATACTTAAAGTCTTGATTAGAAATGCTTGGTTGTTGATAATACGTAATGATGTCTAAAAGTGAAAGGAGTGTGTATGAAATATGAAATATAGCCGACGTGCCAAGAACGAAATTACACTTGTGGCTACTAGTGCCAATGAAATTAAAAGGCAAGTGAAACACTATGAAATGAGCCATAAATTCTTTTTATAATAAATATTTTGGGAATATCATTTAGTCACTGAGGAAGGCTAGATTGAAATAACCTAACCCTGAAACTACATGTGTCGATGTAGGAGTGATTGAGGGGTAAAAACCCCGTATTAGGGTGATAAGATTATTTCCATTAAATGGGATGATATTGATATGTTGATATTATTACCCTAAATTGGATGATATGATTGTTGACGGAAAGTGATGTTGACCCACATAGCATAGTGGTGAGACTGCTTAGCCGATCGGAATGAGATCGAACGACATGTCGTGCACATGGTAGTATTGTGATTGGATGTCTCTAGGTGAGATGACTTAGCCGATTGGGCCGAGATCGGATTCCGTACTAAAAATACGATGGTATATCGGTATTAAAGATCTCCCAACCCAAAATATTGAAAATTACTTGAAAACTTACCTTGCTCCTAACTTGATACTTGTATAGTGTTTGAGGCTATCATTGATCTTATGTTGTTTCTCCATGTAATGTTACTCAATTATTTGAGAGGATGTATAACCTAACATACTTGTACTATTCCATATGTACTAACGTCCCTTTTGTCGGGAGTGCTGCATCTTTAATGGATGCAAATGGTTTCATAGCAGGCGTCATCGATCAGTGATAACAGTACACCCTCTTCCTAGCTGACTTGGTGAGCCCCACTTCATTTCGGGGTCTTGTATCTTTTGTTCCTTATGTATAATGTTTTTTAGGTATAGCCGGGGCCTTATTGTCGGTACTGCCATAATACTCTTTTGTATCTGTTAGAGGCTCCGTAGACATAATGTGGGTGGTATATTGGTATTGGGAAATTCAAACTATAAATGTTATATTTATATCACATGTTCCACTTTAAACTATGAATGTGTAAAGTATTTTGAGACTTATAAATGAAGTAACTAATGATAAAGAACTTTTGTTGTTCACGTGATCTTCTTATTGTCTAATAATTGAAATGCACTTTCACTTTATTTATGGGTAAGTTCGGGTAGAAGGCATTGAATAGGCTTGCTTGACTGTGGTATCTTAGTTGAGCACTGGTCGCGTTCCCCGAGGTCAGGGCATGACAGCCCCAAGGCGACACACTTGGTCGGATGAAGCCCTTTTCTAATTAATACTTCAACTACTCCTTCAGTTCCTTCAATTCTCCAGAGCCATTCTATAGGGTGTAATTGATATAGGTTGTGTGTCCGGCATGACATCGATCCCAAAATAAATCTCCCTGTCTAGCGAGATCATAAGGAGCTCCTCGGGAAATACCTCTAGAAATTTATTTGCAACTGGCATGGACTCAAGTGTCGGCGCCTCAGCCTCAGTGTCTGTGACTCGAACCAAATGTTAGATATATCCCTTTTTGATTGTCTTCGCGGCCTTAAGGTAAGAAATAAACCTACCATTTGGTACAACATCATCCCCTTTCTACTCAATGACTGGCTAGCTTGGAAAATCAAACCTAACGGTTCAGATTTAAAAATCAAGCTTGGAAAATATGAGTGGAGCCAGTCCATCCCCATTGTCATATCAAAACCCACCATCACCAATTCAATTAGATTGGTCGTGGTGTCTCAACCATGCACTATGACAATACAATCTTTATAAATCTATTTGGCCACAATAGACTCACCAACTGGATTAGATATATAGAATGACTCGTGGAGTTGTTCCGGTTCTATCCTATATTCCATTGCAACATAAGGAGTGATATATGACAATGTGGAACCAGGATCTATAAGAGTATACGTATCATGATATTAGATAGTCAATATACATGTGACAACAATTGGAGAAGTCTTTGAACTTTGGTAACCCCTTATAGTATAGAACCTACCGGGTCATCTCGAACCCTGTGCACCACCCTAGCTGCACCATGCCTTGCAGGTGTCGGAGTACCCCGAGCCGAAGGAGGTTCCACAAAAGTGGTAGCTGCTGAATTGGGCGATTGTGCCATACCCCTACCAATACTCTGATGGGACGAAGGGCAATTCCTCTTAATATGACCCCTAAGACCACACCTATAGTATATAGGACGGTCCATATAGCAGACTCTTGAGTTTATCTTTCCATACCTAGGGCATTTAGGCCTCTGTTGTGGTTGGAATCTCCTGCCTAACTGACCCTGCTGATAAGATCCCCTATTGCCCTGACTAGGCTTGAAACGACTCCACTTGCTGTGCTAGCCCTACTGGTGGTGAATTGGATGAAGACTGAGCAAAGGACCGTGTCTGTCCAGATGACCCACCCCCAAATACTGACCTTCTACCCACTACCACCACTAGAAGAACCACCAAAGTTGCCCACAAACCGGACCTCTTATTACCATCTCGCTCCATTCTGTTCTTCAATTTCTGGGTCTTTGTGGTTTGAGAAATGCCAACATTTTTCCATAGTTCATATCTCAATTCAGGGCAGTTATAGCTGTCAAACCCCAACCTTGGGAGATGCAACTGGCACACGGTGCCCCAGGCCCGTATGAACCGATGTCTAATCTTACATATCCTCTTTATTTATTAGGCCGCCCATTGAGGACTCCAAGTAATAACAGCATAAATTAACGTGTACAAAGTATATTAACAAAATAAATATTTGTATTTTATACATGATCATTATTGTCCCAAACATCATCATTACATATAATCAAATACTAACACCAGTTTGCAAGCCTCAAAGAGTACTAGAAGGGAAATAACCAAAATATTTAGAACATGAGTTTCAGTACCTATCGTCCCTTTGAACAGCTATTGTGAAGGAATGGAGAGCAATAATCAAATCAACTAGAACAACACACTACTGGGGAGGAACGTCATCGGATCTATCTGCACCTGTGGGCACGAACACAACACCCAAAAGAAAAGGGTGTCAATGTGAATAATGTACTAAGTATGTAAGACTAATAGAACATGTAAAAGCAGTTTCTTAATATAAAAGATATGTACTTGATCATAACCTAATTATCGGAACAAGTCACTAGGGCATAAACTATGGAAACTATAAACCATGAATTATAACTATGTGCAACTCCTGTAAAACCAAGCAACTCGTTTGAGACCATGAAATGATTACAATACATATGGGTAAACATAGTTTTAGCCACTCTTTGAGACATATTTCATCACTCCATACTCGGCCTCATGGAGGAATCGATCGTACCCAACCACACAAGGGCTCGATAGCTTCTCATCGCACATTGCTCCATACCCAGTCTCGTAGAGTAATCGGTCGTACCGGACTGCACAAGGGCTCAGTAACCTCACTTCAGGCATCACTCTATGCCCAGCCTCATAAAGGACACGGTCGTATAAGGCTGCACAAGGGCTCGATTACATTTCTCATTATATCCAACTAAGTAGTGGTTGCACAATAGGTGTCGTATCCGATCGTCTATAGTGCGGCTAGTTAAAGTAATATGTGTGTGTGTGTGTATGTATATATATGTATGTGTGTGTGTGTGTGTGTGTGTGTATGTGTGTGTGTGTGTGTATAAGTGTGATGCGGTACCAATTTCACGATATAAGAAGTGCAAACTTAGAATGAATCATACTCTCCGACTAGAGGATACTAACTGGAAGCATCATAGACTTCTAAACAAATGCAACTGGTGAGAATGAACAAGAACAGAACAATATCATTTAGAGGGGCATAGAACTACCAAACCTTACAGTGCAAGAATCATTTAAAAGATAGGAGAATTTTACACTAACTCATGCCAAGAAAGAAAGTTGCCCTACATACCTTTGTTGAAGAACTAAATACTCTTCTTTTGTGATTAACTTTGCCTCTATCAAATCTTTAGAATTGATATCACCAGATGATATATGCTACGACAATGATTCCAAGTTTCTTTAAGCTAAATCTTAATGGAACCATCTTCACATTCAGTTTGGGATATTTGAAACCCCAAATGAGATGTGGGAGTATTTTTGGTGAAGTATATTGAATGGTACTCCTAAAAAAAAGAATAACCTCATTGCCTTTTTATATCACTACCGAGCATAGGAAAATTCGTCGGGACTACATGCAAAATGGGTTGTCGTACCCCGCTTGCCGTGTTCCGGTGAGATACTTGTCACATGCTTACTGAAATGTGTAACCTCCTTTTAGCCTCAAATGCATCGCTAGCTGATTGGTCGCGCTTCAGCCATACAACTTCATTTTATGTGTAGGGTGTAACATTATCCCCTTCATAAAATTCATCCTCGAATATTGAATTGTCACCCATAATTATGGTCTCATTGATGCCTCTCATAGTGTGGAATAAATGGGGGTACCTAAACATCATATCTTCTTCAGCTTCCCACGTCCTTTCTTCCTTGCTTTTATTCCTCTAAAGTACCTTAATCGAACCACTTCTTTCATTCGTAACTTACGGACTTGTCAATCTAGGACATCAACCAGAACTTCTTTGTAGGTTAGGTATTATATGACTTGAATATCTCCAACAGGGGTAACACGTGAGGGATCACTTAAGCAAAGACACATTGAACACCGAATGTACTACCTCCAGTTCTGGAGGTAGTTCAAGCTTATAAGCCACTAGATTGACCTTCTGAATGACTCGATATGGCCCGATATACCTGGGCTAAGTTTTTCTCTTTTCTCGAATCTCATTACGCCTTTCATGGGCGACACTTTCAAGAATACCCAATCTCCCTTAGCTAACTCGAAATCTCGCTGCCGGTTGTAGAAGTAAGATTTTTGCCTGCTTTGAGCGGTCAATAATCGTCCCAAATTGTCCTCACCTTTTCTATAGATTGTTACACCAACTCAGGAACCAATAACTTAGTTTCACCCACTTCAAACCAACTGATAAGTGATCTGCTTTTCTGTCTGTATAGGGCTCATACGGTTCCATCCGAATGCTGGCATGATAGCTATTATGTAAATTCAATGGGCAGTAGATGATCCTCCCAATTTCCCATGAAGTCTAAAATACAGGCTCGTAAGATGTCCTCGAGCGTTTGGATAGTGCGCTCGACCTGACGTATGTTTGTGGATGGAAGGATGTGCTAAGGTTGATCCTTGTGTCCAATCCTTTTTGGAATGTGTTGCACCCTGTTTTTCACAAGTCAAAATAATGTACAACTTATAGTATTCTACAAGGTTAATTGGAGTTTAGAGTTGCCACCTATTATTTAAGGTATACTAGGACACCTATATTACACTACACGATGTACACTAAATTATGGAGTGCGAAACCAGTTGAGATCTAGTGAGGGTTCAAGTTATCTCGAGGGGGAGGTGTTAGGCATCCCTCAAGATCCAGAAAATATTGTTCCGGCGGATTCGATCAAATAAAAGAGGGGAGTTTCAAAAGAATGATTAATTTTGATATATACAAAGAATAGCAAATGTAGTTCGAATGAAGAGCAATTAAACATGCGTATCAAAATAATAGCTAATATACAAAGGAGTATGAAATAAGGATTATATCTGATGACTTGGTAGAAGGTAAAGAAAATAGGTAGAATATTTGTAAATTAACTAAATAGATTATAATTAAAGAACCCTTGAAGAATTTTGATTTATGTCCAAAGGTTAACTATTTTGAATCAGAGGCTAAATATAAAAGAAAAGAAAATACTTACTTTAAAATAATTGGCTAAGAGGGGGGAAATTATCTTTGAATATTAATATGTAATGAATAGGGTAAGAAAAGAGAAAATTTAATATATACAAGAAGATAATGAAAATAAATTAACTAAAGGACAATTAAATATGGCAAATGAATAATAAAATATGTTTATATTTAGGTACATGTGTTGCAAAAGGTAAATAATAAAATGTATAAAGGACTTTTATTTTTTTAAATTTGTGCACAAGATGTGAAGAATACAATTTAATATTTTAAAAGAATAGATTAAGTAAGAAAGGAACAATATATGATTTGACGAAAGTACAAAATTAGTGAAAAGATAAGTAATAATTCAAGACAAGGTTAAAGGATGTACCAACACTATATCTTGTACCTTAATTTAATGAATGTAATATGAAAGAATTTTTGTTTAAAAGAAATGGACAAGATAAGAAGTTGCTAAAGAAATGGAAATATAAGATAATATGTCGTAATAAATGAAATATTTATAAATTGATTAAATGAATATCAATTGGAGAATACACTTTGAAAGAATTTAATTATGCACAAAGATTAACCATTTAAGGAAAAAGCTGTGTGAAAAATTGAAATTTACTCGACATGATTAGCAAAAGGCGGAAAAAGTATTTTTTAACAACCTTAGTATATGCCGATTAAAGTAAAAGAATTAATCTTGATGAATAAAGAATGAATGTGATGTAAGAAAAACGCGTCAAAACGTTTATAACACACTTAGAAAACTATTGTATCAATATGAAGAAATATTTGCGCGTTAAAATGAGTCATCATTGAATGAGTAACCAAAGACTATCTTTAAAGGGGCATTTGCATCTATACCCGTTTTTTGTGCTATATTTTAACTTGTGCCCGCTTTGCAAAAAAAATTACAAGCGTACCCGCTTTTTCACATAACTTCAGCACACGGGGCTGAAGTAGCAAAGGCAATCACGCAAAACTTCAGCATTTTAGTAGTCGGGCCTGAAGTTCAGCTCTAGAGCTGAAGTTTTTATTTTATAGCTGGCGAACTTCAGCTCTATAGCTGAAGTTTTTCTTTTGTAACTGAAAAACTTCAGCTCTAGAGCTGAAGCTTTTGTCTTTGTAATCGGAAAACTTCAGCTCTTGCCAGTTATAAAATAAAAACTTCAACTCTAGAGCTGAAATTTTTGTTCTTGGATTATTGGCTCTACCAATATTAAGGGCGGAAGCTTCAACTGGTTAAAAGTTAATTAATTGCAGGATTAGCGTTACTTCTGTTAGATGTGTTGATTGTGTTTACTGTAGTTGTTGCTTTCTCCAGTACTTAGATAACGAAAACATGTAGTTTTTCAAACAACAACAGAAACTAATCTGTATATTAACTTATCGGGTACAAATATAATATGTATATGCAGGCTTTTAGGAAATACAACGAAGGATGCATGTTGAAAATGTTGGACCCTCAAATAAAGAAATCCGTGAACGGGGAGATACTAGTAAAAATGTTTGGTTTGGCTATCCAGTGTACAGCACCTACACGAAAAGAGCTGAAATTTTTCTTTTGTAACTAAAAAACTTCAGCTCTAGAGCTGAAGTTTTTGTCTTTGTAACTGGAAAACTTCAACTCTAGAGCTAAAGTTTTTGTCTTTGTAACCGAAAAACTTCAGCTATAGAGCTGAAATTATTTAGTTCATTGTATGTTTAATGCCCCAAATAACACTCTTTTCACATAACTTCGGCTATAATTCTATTTAATTACTATAAATTATTTTTTCACAAACTACAGAACCTTAAATTTACTACATTATCAACAACTGTAGTATTCTACGCAAGGCAAAGAAGAAAGAAGAAGATGCATCCTGTGAAGGAGAAAGTAAGCAACGCAGTGGAGAAAGCAGCAGCAAGGACAAAGGAAGAGATAAGCAACGCAGCGGAAAAAGCAGCAGCAAGGACAAAGAAAGAGAAAACGATAGCAAAAGAGAGAAGGAAAGCAAAAGAAGCAGAAGCTAAAATGGAGCTGCAAGGAAGAAAGGGAGCTGAAGTTTTTTAAAAAGTGAGTACAAGTTAAAAAAAATTAAAAAATAGATATAAGTTAAATTGGGGTGACCAAATAGGATGCCTCGTGCAATTTCTACTCTTTAAAGTCATGGTCTTGAAACACGAATTGTGTGAGCCAAACCAAAACGACTATAAGGCCTAAGTCTCTCAAAGAAAGGCACAATAATTCAGTTATCATTTATTTATAATATATCATATCTTAAGTGTTTAAAGAACGGAAAAGAGCCAACATTGTCCCTTATCTATTTGCTTAAGTTTAAAAATATCCTACTATTTTATAAAAATTGCCCTCACTCTTAAAATTCTGGTCCATTCATGCCCTTATTTTTGACGAACATTTGCTGAATCAAAAAATTATTTTATTATATATGACGTGGATGTTAAAGGGTGAAAATCTAAAAGTTGAAGCTGACGGTGGTCCTATGTCAGCAAAGGTAAGTTATTGTACTTTGGCCATGGAGGAGGATGAATAGAGAAAATGTAAAGTGGAAGGGCGGGGATGGAAGAGCCGAAATTGAGAGGCGAAGTTAGGCATTTTAAAAAGCGGGTTACGGGTCAGGTATATATACTTAGGTCATGGAGTAGGCTAACATGTGGATATGGAGAGAGGTTTTAATTTAAGCCAATAGGAAATTAACATATAATAAGTAATAAAAAAATTCTTAATCAAAATAGGGCCATTAGTTTTAGGTATTAATGGGCCGAAAAGTTAGCATTAGGGGTGATTTTTTTCAAAAAAGATGGACAGAGAGTATTTTTAAATCTAAGCCAATAGGTTAGGGGCCGTTTTGGACCTTTTCCGGTTAAAGAATAATGTACATATGGAGAGGTTCGGAAATCATGCTTGTATAACTTTAGAAAAATATGATAAAAAGAATTTATTTTTTATGTTCAGGACAGAAGATGACATGTTTTTATTTTTTTAGGTATACGATCAACTTAATTGGTTATGTGCATGTCAATCCCATTTAATCAACAAAGTTAAAAATATATGACATCCTAAGTATATGTGAGCGTTACTGTGCTAAATCAAAAATCAGAAAAACTGTTAGGAGAATTAAAGAAATCTGAAAATAGTAGAGAATCAGAAATATTCCGAGTCCACAAGTTTCTTGTGTTTCCTTAAGGAATTTTAACCCCCTCACACGTTGCCAAGGTAATGGATCAAATCCTCCCAGGATAAAACGGAATAAACCTTCCTGCAACAGTGTCAATACAAACTGCAGGATACTAACGAACTCAAAAAACGGAGCAAAATTACACATACGAGTTTGAGAGAGAGAGACTGCGAATTAGGATGCAGTATATTCAGAAAGAAAGAAGTTCTAGAGTATTTTTCGTCTGTAGAAAATGCAGCCTTGCCTCATAATTTATAGGCAAATATCAGAAGAGGTGTCTGGAAAAGGTGCCTTTTCTGAAAATACGTTGCCTGCCGCGGTTCTACTGCGATCGCGGCATAACCGCGGCCAGAGGGGCTCTCGGAATCTGCCTGCCGCGGTTCTATCGCAGTCGCGGTAGAACCGCGTCCAGCGAGGCCCTCTGAACGTATTTTCAGCAGTGATTTGGCATTTAATTAGTTATTAAATAATTAAATAAATTTTGTCCAAAAAGAATCTTATCGATCGATCATTTGACGAATCCAAATCCAAAGCCAAAGCCGAGCCGAGCGAGGACGGCGCGAGGGTTCATTCTCCTCAACTCCTTTTAAGAGCTTTAAGAAGTGAATCTATATATAAGCACACAAATGTGATTGTCCCTCACCAATGATGGACACTACAAGAAAATCATGTATTACATGGGGAATTTGTTGGGGATTAAATAAGAAACTCCGCAGGAAACTTAATTTCATGCGGATTTTCCTTCAAAAAAAAATCCGATGAAAAAACCTTCGTAGGTAATTATTACCTGTGAATTTTAAAAATCCCCAAGTAATTTACTTGGGGATTTTGAATCCGCATTAAAATTACCCGGGGTTTTAAATTCCCATGTAAATTTCCTGCGAATTTTTTCCATAGGAAATTCTAGATATTCGCAGGAAATGTTTGGTAAAAATTTAATGAAACTTGGAGTTTTCTTGCGGATTGCTAGGGAAATAGATGCAAGTACATCCCCATGAAAATTTCCAAGTGCAAATGTTGAAATTTTTAGACAANGATCACCTTACTACAGTAATGGCACGCAGTCTCGCTTTTTGTTGGTAGTAGGTTTTTATGACTGACCGTTATTTTTTTCCATTGTTGATCACCTTACTATCCTGTTATTTTTATTCTGCTTTATATGGCTTCTTGGTACTGTCCCTTCTTGTCTATATTTTCATTAATGTGGTGCTTATACTTTCCTGAGCCGAATATCTATTGGAAACAACCTCTCTATCCTTACAAGGTAGAAGGGGTAAGGTCTGTGTATGCACTACCTTCCCCGGACCCCACGGCGTGGGATAATACTGGGTATATTATTGTATTCAATTGTTATCTGCTTGTATAACTTCTATTCAAACGCGTAACGAATACATCACGTGCCAACAATATTCGTTCGCGTAACCAAAGTAAAATACAATGGTGTATACAAAGGATACAACATGTATTAACTGTATTTGTATCGAGACTGTATTCATACACGCAACAAATACAACAAAGGTGAATTATACAGAAAACTAAAGTGCTCTTGCTGAGAGCCGAAGTCAAGACCTCCGCTAACAAAGAACGCTATACCCAATTTAGTTACGAGAGCTTGTTGCTCTTTTATTTCACTTCAAAATAATTAATCTCTTGTTTTATAGATTTGCTATAAAATTCAAATATTGCTATATATATATATATATATATATATATATATATATATATATATATATATATATATATATATATATATATGTCCCCCACATACTGTCAAGAGACACAATTAGCACCCAATCATTTTACTTTTACCAATCATTAAATACTGTTATTATTAACTAGTTATTATTATTAGTAACTAGTAATTTTACTAAATGTATATGTAGCCCACCCCCGCATATTCACGGTTTTCTCAAGTCTTATCTGTACGGTAATTCCGATATGCTCAATTTGTAAAGTGCAAACATTCCCAATTCTTGGCCGATGTGGGACTCGCTAATGCTCCTTTTTTTTTCTAATGCATTAATTAAGTATTTCATAAATCAAATGAAACAGTCTTTTCCGAGTAATAGAAATTTACATTTATACTACTTTTAAATTTAAGATATCCTTAGTTAATTATTTTTCAAATTTTCATTTATATTTCTCTAATAACATATTAATTTCTTTTTCTATGTAAAAAGTACATTAATTAACAAGAATTAAATACATTGTACATGATAATTAGCAAGAATTATTTCACTAACCCTAATAAAATACAAATGATTAAATTATTTTAATAATAGTAGGATTTAATCAAGATATGATGTTAGAAAGTAGAATTATAAGATTAATCAATATTAAGTTCCAATGCTCAAACTATATCATTTTAAATATGTATAATTGAATTCTATCTAATCAAATACATGTGAAAAAATGACAAGATAGAACGTTAATAAAACTTAGTTACATTTTTATAAATGTAACATAATTTTTCTTTGCTTAGAAATTAAACTTAAACAGGTATTAATCATTTAGTTACACCTAGTATATTTTCTAATGATATTAGTTGAAATATGTCAAATATAGTTGTATCTTAGCTCAATTATGTCTGTTATACCAATCATATTAAATTTTTAATTCTTAAAATAATTTGCTTTGTGATAATTATTTTGTTATTGAATTTGCTGAAAAAAGTAATAGCCAACTATATTATGCTAAATGACTTATAATGCCCAATCCAAACATCTATACATCATTAAGTTTTATATAGGATTGATAATTTTTGTTTGAAACCACACGAATAATCTCTAGTTAATTTCTTAGGTAATAAAAATTTTAGGTAAATTCGAAGCTATATTACCAAGAATAAATTTCTAGTAAAAATTAAAATAATATCATTCCCGTATAATTCCATCAAATAAGTAAATCCCAAGAAAAAAAAATTCTAACTAAATTCACATCAACCAAATCTCTAGGTAATTCCCAAAGCAAGAAAATTCACAAGTAAATCACCAAGAAAATATCCCTAAATAAATTTACAGTAATAATATCTCCAAGTAATTCCCCAGCTAAGATAATCCCCAGGTAAATCTCCAAGAAAAATTCTCCAGCTAAATCCGCAGCAACAATATCCCCAGGTAATTTCCCAAATAAGCAAATCCCCAGGTAAATCCCAAGAAAATATCCCCAACTAAATTCGCATGTACAGTTACCTAGGGATTTTTTTTCAAATTTATTTTTTAATTTCTTTAATTTTTTACATGCGGATATTCTTGCGAAAATGTACTTGCCGATTTATTTCCGCAAGTAATTCCCCAGGTAATATTTTGGCGCATAATGGCGCCAAAGTTACCTAGGGATTTTCCTAGGAAAATATTTATCGCAGGTAAAATATTTTAAATTTAGAATTTTTAATATTTCCCATGAAAATCCGTAGGTATTATCTATGAATAAAATCCCCAGGTAAAATCCCCATGTAATTAGCACTTCTCTTGTAGTGGGACAAAGTGCAAGACAAAAGTTCACTTCTTCAAATTTTCATTTTCCCTCAATTGTATTTCCCTCCATTTCCAATTCACACTTCTTCTACTTTAAAGCCCAATGGCTTAAAGTCCAACAATCCCCCACATGAATGGGAATGGCTGTATCAAGAAATATCATAGATGAAAGCTATGTGATTTTGCAAGCAAGAATTAATTNCGGTCAATCGATAGAATTGATATCTTTGAGCCGTCGAACTTTGGTGTATACCTAGACAACCATATGTCACACAACCAACCCTTAACCGTCTATTGGTTCTCATTGTCGTGTTCATTTTAGCCATGAAGACCGCCTGGTTTCATAAGTGCGTAGAGAATTGGCCTTACAGAATTCTCATTGAAGAGGCTTCCACTTCGCACTTACATAGGTGATTCCTAAACGTGTAATCCTTTAGATTGACACTATTTGATAAATA